>JAHWFP010271027.1:68305-81689 GCA_023313725.1 Lithobius niger
GCAGTGGCAACCAGGACCACTGCACTGTGACTGAGGTTGGCGCGAATCACCACGCTGTCCACGCGCCTTAAACCCATCCCCCCCCCCCCCCCCCCTTTGCCAAACGCCAATAGGCAAATAAATAAAGGACTGGCAAGTTCCGTCACTATAACCAGATTAGGTGGTTCGCGGATTGATAATTGTTATAGTGCTCAGGCCTAAAAAAAACACCTTTAGCTCCTGTAACCCGACCGTGCCTAACTTTTTTTTTCACATTTCAGCGACCTTAAATGTTTTTTCGTCCATATTCGTATTAAATCATTCGTCTGCGTTAAAGCGCAAAGGTCAAACAAAACAGAACCGCAGGGAAAGGCTTCAGATGCACTACAAAAAAAATACCTAACAATTTATATTTTATAGACCTATTCATATGTTGATCTAACCTGCTGTGGATTTATGCACAAATTCAGTATAAACAAAAGTTTAAAAAAAATAATATTCCGACTTACTGACCCTTATTTTTTTCGCGATGTTATGGAACCAAGAATGTTTTTTCTTTAGGCTTCATCTTGATACAAGGAGGCTGGCAGACTTTAGTCTTTAGGGTTGCTTGGTTAAGGTTACTATAGTCTGTTCCACATTATGTTTGCAGGAAACTGACTCCTTGACGTCACGTTTCTTTGCACTGCGAATGCGAAAACATGTGGAATCACATTTGTAGACTGTACAGTTACTGTTAGAGTCAACGAATGGATATTTTGGGTATTTTTGCACTCGTAGTGGAAAGAAAGGGGGTGTCATACAGTCAGTTTCCTGCAAATATAATGTGGAACAGACTATAGATTAGGATTAAACTGGGTTAGATTTGACGTCTGATGCTTGGGGCAACGTTAACTGAGTTCTAGTTTGGTTAGTCCGAAATAAATCCATTAGAGGACGCTTTTCGGTGAAGCGTGTGAATTGGTAACGATTCTAATCTGGGGACAAAAAAAAAGTCGGATAACTTACTTACTTCTTTTATTGAGCCTAAGTAGGTCTACATAATTTTACATTCTACAACAATGGTTTTACATTTGACACTTGATATTTAATATTCGACCATGTTACATTATTATGACCTATTTTTATTAGTAATGCCGTGAACTTGATTGTTGCGTAGTTCATATTGCTGTTGAGTCCAGATCTTGATACGATTTGGCTGCCGTCCTTACTGTTAAGACACACGTTTGCACAGACAACATCCCGTAACTACACCCTTTCTTGGTTGCTTATAACTCAGTAGGAGATTTCTTATTAACATATATCGATGTACGCTGTACTATCCTTGTTTAAATTTGGGCCATGTCTTGGCTTGGCTTGAGGTGGGCAATCGCATTCGAAATCTTTGTGCTGTATTGTCACCTGTGTTGATGCAATACACACTATTGTCACTCTAAGCATTCTGTAGCAAATGTTATCGTTAGGCTTAAGTACAGGTGTAAAAACAAGGTTACATTTCTAGAGTTCTTTTAAAGATGTATTTTACATTCTGGATTTACAAAACTACTTTTCATGGTAATGTGTTCTCTCAGTTTTTTGTATGCTTGCATTTCACCTTTCTTGTGAGCCAAACGCAACGCACGTATAATAGTAATTTGCCATTATGGCACGTTATAGTATACCCTCCTCATGACATGGTGAGAATCTCTGCCATAAACAAGGTATGCCTAATCATCCCCTGTAGCAATGAATGTTCACAAGAATTTTAAAGAATATGGAGCGTTTTATCTAGTGGTGGATGAAACGTTTCAATCGATCATCTTTAAGTCCAACAAGCAATCGGAACAGATTCTCATTTGTAATTTTACTTTCAATTTTCCCGTCACCCGTTAAAATTGGACTCTATTACGCGGGCATATACCGGCGGTGGAGGGAGTAAGCAGGTACGACCGAAAAAGATAACTGAATTTTCTCTACCTGATTTATCATAAACTAAGAAGGTCATATGCTCCAGGGCATAGCTAACATTTACCTCACGTTTGACGTTCTGTTTTTTTTTTTTTTATTATATCATGATTAAGGATAAGGGTTAAACAATACATAATTTAAGTTCTGCCGCCATGAATTTAACTCTGTTAGTTTTTCTTTTTCAAATTCTTTGTGATCCCTACTTTATGTTAAAGATTCTCGAAAGCTAAGGTTCGCAAACTTCCCCGTCTCTATATTCTTGCTTGCCTTTTCCTGGTAGTACGCAGGCTGCAAGCTAAAAATCGAGGCGGCAGACAGACGCCAGGCAAAATAAATCGTAAAGCTGATGGCTAGGTTAAAAATGGTAACAAGTAAAACACCACTCATGTGCATAGAATGAAGAACAGTGAAAACATTTTAGGCTTATCTAATTCTATGACGGACTAATTCAAGAATTAATTAGATAACATTTGGTTAAGTTAGTGTTATTAGTCGAGATGGTGGATACCTTTTTTTAGATTGGTGGTTTGAATAATATCTCTGTAATGTGTGGTGCAGTGGCAACCCGGACCACTGCACTGTGACTGAGGTTGGCGCTAATGACCAAGCTGTCGACGCGCCATTAAACCGCAATCCCCCCCCCCCCCCTTTCCATCATCCATATCATCCTTACAACAAACCTTTTGCGGCTGTCCAAACCACTAAACGATATGGGCGAGCACTCCCTCCCCCAAGTTTTCTAATAGTTTTCAATTTCACAGCAGGTTATACAACTTGCCATCAGGTTAGACGAAAGACGGCAGGAAATGAAACAACAAATATTGTCGTAATGTATTCTTCTGGGTCTTGAAGGAGGCGGAGTTTCAAAGAAGGTGGAAATTGGTTATGTTTTTTTTTTTGGGGGGGGGGGGAGGGGAGAGGGTAGGGATTAAAGATGAACGTTTCATTACATTGATGTTTTTTTCCTTTTTTGTTTTGTTACTCGCTTTGTGACTTCGACTGTCTACGAGAGGCCGTTCCTCACATTCTCCCCTTCCTGTAGCATCCCTGCTGCACTAGACATGTTGTATGTATACTATTTAGCTAATGTCCGACATCTCAAGTTTGAACAGTTTGTTATGGTATTTAAAACGAAGTTATCTTTTATTTATTTTTTGTGTGCATTAAAATTAATAAAAGGAAGAAAGGGCTTGCCATTGGCAATACTAAGCGTTATCCTAAAACATATCGATCCTTGGTTTAGGTCCAGATTTCAAAATCGAAGAATAAGTACATAATGGAAAACGATTCTGCGATTTCAACAAGTGGATGCAGCCAAAAGTAAAAAAAAAAAAAAACTAAGGACAAAACAATCACAGCTAATAGACAAAGTCCTTCAAAATTAAGGACAAAACAGCTAAAAATCACAAAGAACTACAAAGCCAGGTTATAAAGTTATGGAACGTCAGCAAAACTTCAGCAAACCCAGTGCTGTCCAATTATGCAATCACTGTAAACTCTGGTGTCTAAACTACCGATCCGCAGCAACGCTGAATAGCCAAAGACCTGAAAAGCCAAAAGATGCACAATACGACTGCTGCAGAGCCAAAACTGAGAAATTATGAAAATGCAGGGCAGCCAAGTACACTGCAATAAATTTGTAGTCTATAGACGCTTGCTTTGCTTGCTAAAAAAAAATTAAATTACAGAGCTTTTAAGCCAAGGAAAGAGGAAGTCGCCGGGAAGCGGTGGTGTTAGCCCGTTTGCGTATAGGTAACACCAACCTTGCTGATTGCTTCCTTTTGAAGGGGGTTATCTCTCGTGACCTTAACCGATGTCGACAGTCACTTACGGTTCGTCACTTGCTTATTGACTGTCACCATCTTGATGGTGTTCGTCGACGTTTCCATCTTCCACGAAACATAGTTCGTAATTAGGCGTTAAGTCTGTTCTCCGGTCAGGGATTTTTACATTTTTGCAGGAGATACAAATGCGTGGTAAGATCTAGATTTGGGGGTTTGTTTAACAGCTCTGTAATATGTGGCAGAGTGGCAACCCGACCACTGCACTGTGAATGAAGGTTGGCACTAATGACATAGCTATCGACCCGCCATTAAGCCTCAATTCCCCCCCCCCCCCCAACCCATGGAAACACCATATTACGGAACAGATTGAAAGGAACTAGGTACATAATTGAGTTCTGCAGAAAACAATTTCTCGTTCGAGTGAGAAATGCTACAATATCTGTGTTTTCCATAGTGTTGTGGGGATTATTAGTTCGTGCTACGGCTCCTCCAAATCTATGAACGAACAGTTAAGGGACAAGGTGAATATAAAACATTCGGTCAAGTCAAAGCTTGGGGTTATTCTAAATCAGAATCCAAACTGATGAAATAAGGCCGAAGGTCGTGGTTCAGTTTTGTTGGTGTTTTAATGATTAAATTGAGCGATGTTAAGCTCTGGCTAGCCTGATTGATGGGAGCGACTCATGCCTTAGCTTGGGGGCCTAAAATAGAATGCCACAAATGTTAGGCTTACTCGGGGTTAGCTAAAATGATGGCAGATTTTGGGCTATGGTTCAGTTAAATTGGCAAATCTTGGTATTGCGGGGTTGCAGTGGAACACTAACAACAGGACTGGTCTGGGTTGAGTTTAACGGGACAAAAAACGAAATTTTCGAAATTAAAATGGCCAAAATTACCTTTCGATGCAGGGTGTTGGAGAGTTGGTGGCGGAGTGAATTAAAGGTTAATTCCTAATTGTTGGGAGCATCCGTCAGAAGACCAAGCGAGCTCGAGCCGTTACAATTGACGACAAACATTAAGTGCAGACAATTCACAGCTATATATTGTTACAACAATTAATTAACACTGGCGATAGCCAGTGTTAGTAAGGGTCAGCCTAGGGTCTCTGTGTTAAACTCTTAACTTTGAGAGCTTATAACGCCGTCAAAAGTCAACATTTTAAAACCAAATTTGGAATCCAGCCTCGACTAGTCAAGGCCTCTCTACAGTCCAAAAATTGTGAAATTCGGTCCAGCCAAACCCGAGATACAGAGAGGGGCCAAATAGACAACTTCTTGTTCTGCTTCTTGTTGTTGTTGTTGTTCTGGGGATACTTTCGTCTGTCCTCTCTACAGGTCAAACCATTTGTCCTATGAATCTGGTTCTTAGCTCATTTTACAGGTATTGCTCTGTAGATGTGCCCTTTCCATAAGGCATTTTCTAATTGGTCAAGTGGTTCAGGGGTTATGGAGTTCTAAACGACCAGATTGATTGTTTTACATTGTTTTAAACATTGTTATTATGCAACAATGCCAATTTGGAAACGCCAGCTGCAAGACTGAAGATTAAAGGATTTGTTTCAATTATTAACAGTGTTAGTAAGAGTCAGCCTAGGGTTTCTGTGTTAAACTTTCAAATTGGACCGATAACTGCACTGTTTTACAGTTTAGCTGCAATTCTAAAAGTAACACGAATTAATAAACAAAAACGGAACGTTAAATGTTTAGAGTAAGGGTCTAAAAGTCAAAACCTAGAAGGAACACGGACAAGCTTTGACAGTAAGGGTCTAGGTATAAAATTTTGTAAGAGGCTGGTAAGCATTAGACCCTTACTACCCGGTGGTCAGAAATAAATACATTTTGACGAAAAACTGGAAATCTTCCTACAAAGACCCATGTGATGATCCAGTGGTTGGTATACGTTTGCTGCTTTGTTTTATGTTGAAAACTATTTGTCCATTTAGTAACATGGTAGGGTATTCTCAGCAGAGAGCATTACTGGTTATCCTCCACCGTAAATCTACGAAATATAATAAAAAATTCTAAAGCATCAAAAGACAAAATGCCAAACTTCACAAGAAAATTGTGTTCTTAAAGTTCTATAACAATATTCTAAGAACAAAGAAACCTGATACAACCGTTCATACACATTCTGTCCGAATAGAGTAGACCTAAGCTAACCACCGGGTAGTAAGGGTCTAATGCTTACCAGCCTCTTACAAAATTTTATACCTAGACCCTTACTGTCAAAGCTTGTCCGTGTTCCTTCTAGGTTTTGACTTTTAGACCCTTACTCTAAACATTTAACGTTCCGTTTTTGTTTATTAATATAATAGCATCATATCAACTAACAATGAATATCTATATATATATAATACGCTTTGGTTGGGCAAGCAAATTAATCATTATTATGCACTACAATGAAAGAGGGTATATAATGTCAGAGGGCGAGCGAGCGACAATGTCAAACAAACGGATGTGGCCTGTAACAATCGACATAATGCTTTAATAATGCTAGCTCTTAGAGTTTCAAAGTTGGTTGAGTAACAATCACTGCATGCACGACCGTTGTTGGGTTTATTGGGCTTGGTATCAGAACGGAGAAACGTCTTCCATTGAAAATTGACATTTACTTCCTTAACACAAATCACCAGGTGTTCAAAGGGAGGGGGAGCAGGGATGAGGATAATCTTAGCACTACTACTAAAAATCAGTCTAGTTCCGAAAATATTCAAGAATTTCACTTCGAAATCGTCAATTTGCTGTACCAAAGTCTGCATGTCATGAATTTCAACCAACTTTGCGAACGTTATATGTCGCAAAACAGAAACAGAGACAAGCAGGAAAACGGACATAAAAGAACCAAATTGATTCGAGTAGTAAATTACACAGCCAGAGTAAAGCTGGGGATATACAGTTATACAAATTTACGAAATTTCAAAATCATACCAAAGCTAAGTACAATGCAATAAACATATTACCCTCCAACCTTAGCAGATATCTACCTAAAACCTTAAGGATACACATTCTATGCACTCTTGAGTTTACAGCAAAGGCAAGGATATAAAATAAAGAAATAGCTAAACCGAAGCAAAGCTGAGCGGAATGCAACAAATGTAGAGTCGATATAATTCCATGAAAATGAAGCAAAGTTGCACATAATTTTAACCGATACAAGAAAAACAAATAAAAAAATTGAACATTGATGTATTGTAAAGCTACATGCGGATCAGTAAAAGCAACTGTAAAAGTGTTCATTTAGTAAAAATACGAATCGATTTTCATTTGGGAATATGAGCTGAATAAGTGTTCACTATGAGATGTAGTTGAACAATTAAAGGAGCGTTCATTATTTTGGCCAGAAGGAAGGGGGGGGGGGCAGAGAAGATGAAAATGTGACCATCAAATTTTCGATGATCTTCCCTTCAAGACCCTGAAAAATCTTGATCCCCCTCCACTCAAGGTCGGTTAATAATGTTACTCCCCCCCCAAAATTGCATTTTTCCTACGTTTAATGAGACTATATGAAGATAATGTCCTGTAGACAATATTAGAGCTGTAGCCAAATTAAGTAAGAACCCTTCGTACCGACAAATTTACCACTAGTTGTAAGGAAAACATGCCTCGTTTTTAACGAAAAGACTGGTTGGGTTAAAAATGTTCTATAAAACACCGATGTTCCTTACACCCCACTTGTGTCTGCTAATGCAGGAAAAATGAAAAGTTGTCCGATCACGGCCAAAATTCTCATGTGCCTCGTGCCAAATGACTTTTTATTCCAGTTTGGTCAGAGTTTTTTTTTTAATTCATAACCCCCCCCCCCCCCAATTTTATCCGCCCCCTCCCCCCCTCCCCCGCCGATAACGATAAATAATGACTGGTGCCTAAAGTGGCTACGAATGGTGCAACTTGGCCTAAGTAAAACACACACTCCTTTTCTGTAGTATGCATTTTACTTCAAACTACAAACACACATACATATATAATTTTTTTTTCTAGAAGTACATACTTCCAGAAAAAAAATAAGCCTAACACATCGTAATAAAACTGCTCAGTATTCGGTAAGGTATCCAATCTCGGACAGAAAGTTTGTTCCTAGGAATTCATGTTTCGTGTTGCTTAATCCCGGAATTCCCATTATAATCCTGAAAGTTTTGGCCTTTTTTTATTAATGTTTTTTTTTAATGAATAAATTTTTAAAAACACTCGATTGAGAGAGAGAATTTACTTTTGGCTGTAACTTCAGTTTGTAGCGGATTCAAAGTTGTTAGCTAAAGTGACGTGTAATGAATTTCCAAAATTTTAAGGCTAATAAACATACTCGATCTCGGGGTTAGATTCCCCGTTAAGTATTGCAATCTATTATACACAGCGACAGCATAATTATTTAATTTATCCTGTATATTAGTTGACTGATTTCCCTACCACTTTATAGCATGTTTGAGTTACTTGTTGACAGCCGTTTTTTGACGTAACATAAAAATCCAACAGTACATTTTGAAAAGACCATGCAGCTTTACGTGTGGGTCTCTCCATAACTTGGAGAAGATATTTTAAATTCTAAAAATTACCTTATGTCTAAAAACTAGAACGTTTGGGGTTCAAAGTAGTTGAACGCTGACAGCCGTTCGAAGGCCGTTTGAATAATCCAGCCATTTCTACGGCGAACGTTTGGCCAAACTACACGCCGTGGGCCGTCTGATCGTCTCCATTGGACATATTTGGACTCATGGTTATGGAACGGGGACGGTCCCGTGTTGCTACGGCAACCCGCGTTCCGAAAATCTACTACTGGTATATTTGACCCGGGCCTCCAAACGATTCCTTTGCCGGAAAGAAGGAAACCGAAAAGTGGAAATGGTCAGCTGACGGGTCAAGAAAGGTCAAGATCAGGGAAACTGGAACGACCACTAGATCATTTTTGTGTCTCAAAAACCTGTCATTTACTGTCGTAAGGCAGGGAGTCGTTTATTTCACTTAACGTAATAAAAAGAAAAAGAAATATAATAAAACTTAATGGTAGATTTATTACTGGATGACATCAAAGTTAGGGGACAGAACGGAAATGTAATAAAAATATGATGATACTTCTTATTTTTCATGGAGTGTTGACATCTTTGCACGGTTTTCAAAAACTAAGGATTAATCAGAACTGTACTTCTACGATATGAGGTGTTCATAAAGGTTTAGTTGTATAGGCCCAGAATTTATTATCTTGATTAGGGCATTCAATCCCGGAATCCTGGGATATGTACGATCCCCCCCCCCCCCCGGGAATGAAACCGTTACAATCCCGTGTTTTTTGGAATGGAAAACTGGCTAAAGTCACGAAAAAATACGCATTGAGACAACTCTTAACTCGCGCCTGCTTTATCTTTCTCTTCTTTGGTCTTCCGCGTAACGTCCAACTTATATTCTAATCTTGATACCGTGTACAAAGAAATTTTACGAGGCATAGGCTGTGACCCTGAGTGGCGGAGTAAAATTTTCTAAGCATAAAAAGTCGTAAAGCATCACTGATGTACAGGACTATTTCCTGCAAGCAGGGTTAACAAATTTAAATAGATTTAACCATTTGATGGACACTCGCATTTTTAGACTTTATTCCAAGACCCCTGCCCTACCGCATTCCTCCATTGTGCGGTCTGAATACCCAACCCTATCCCTGCTTTCCCTCCCTTGGAACCCCTGGTGTTTGGTCTTCTTAGGAAAGTAGATAGCCTTTTTAATGGAGCGCGCTACTGTTATTCGCAGCGTTCTTGAATTGCCTGTTACTCCGTTTTGATACCAGGCGCGATAAGCCTGCAAAAACGATCGTGCATGCAGTGATTGTTACCCAACCAACATTGAAACTATTCAACTCGGCTTTAATAGCCAGCATTATTGAAGCTATATTTCGTTTGTTACTGATTATTGCTGGGCACATCCATTCACATTGTCGAGCGCTCCCTTTTTTCTTTGCTACCGTGCCAAGAATGAACCTTCTCGCCCTCTTTCATTATTGTGCATGATGAATTTGCTTGCTGTGTGACTCTCATCCCAACTAAGCGTATTATAAGTTGCTCCAAGTTTTTAAGGAGCATTAAATATAAATTTGAAATTAAGTTCTGTTCACTCCACCTACTGTTTGCCAAAGCCTGTTTCCTAGTTTAAAAAATAAGAAATATTTTTTAAAATTACGAGTCCATCAAGCAAGTGCTAGTTAGTTCTTACTGACGTTAAAAATTGAGGCAGTTGAACTTCACAAGGTTCTAATAAATACCCGCACAAACCTATTTACGTTGTCATCTGGATTCAAGTGTCAGATTGCCTGAGCGGGAGCACACAACCAAAGGCCGTAGTCCTACCGCTCAGCCATACTGACACAACCAACGTCCATAGGCCACATTAACACGCTCACGTATACATAAATCAAACACGTTTCTACCCCCCCCGGGGGGGGGGGGGCGCTTTTTTGAGCGCCTGACACCAAGTGAACAGAGAGTAAGCACAAATAAAGCGTGAAATAAGGTTATAAACAAGACGGAAAGCCAAATGGGCTCGAAAAGAGATTAACAAATACAGATACAAACCTATGCCTATCGACGGCTCCTTTTGGCCGTGTCTGTATGGCTGAGTGGCAGGACTCCAGCATTCGGTATCAAAGGTCGCGGGTTCAATTCCCGCTCTGTTAGTACGACATACAAGTCCAAAAAGCCACGTAAACAGTTTTGCATCTGTATCTATTAATCACTTTTCGATTCCATTTCACTTTCCTTCTTGTTTATTCAGAAGCTTCTGTTGACAAAGGCTCCAAAAAATAATAATTTTCATTAAAGCTAAATGAAGAGTTGTTTATGTTAGTGAGTCTTTGACACATTGGAAATAGTGAAAGAAAAATCACTTTTTTTCAACACTCAAGGTCATTAAAAAATAATATGGAAATTTGGGGATGGATAACGAGATTGGGTGTAACTAATCCTGCGTTTGAATTCTATGCCTTTTCACACCTTTCGTATTAGAAGCAAACAATTTTTTTTCATAGACTTTGTGTCATTCATATTCGAAAATTCTTTTAGACACCAAACACGAAAAAAGCAATTGTAATTTCTTGCATCCTGCCGTTACGGGAGTGAATTCAAACTAAGTTAGGTTTTTCGTCGATCCCTCTTCATCCAGGTATCTTACAAATAGGCAACGAACTGTCGAACCTCGAGGGAAATCGCAATTCTCCTCTTGTTTTGGGAACTAGACGAATTTGAATTTCACCCCTTCGGATATTCGATTGAATTGGTCGGAATGTCTGCCTGGCAAAACTAATGAGATTTCCCTCGAGGTTCTTTGATGCGAACTTCAGAGTTCCTTAAAGTTTAAATGAAATACTACACTAGTCTGGTGGGAATGTACATCAATTTGGGAATTGTTTATACTCTATTCAGTAGTAGTTTGATATTTGGATGTAAATCTTCCAACAAAACGGCTGATTAAATTCGAGAAAAAAAGTTTTTAAAAAGGCAAATCTATTTACGTTGCTTTTTTGGATGTGAATATCACACTCCCTGAGCGGGAAATTGAGCCTACGACTTTTTAAACTAAAGGCCGAATTCCTTACACTCAGCTATACTGACACTGCAGTAACTGGGATGGAGAAGTGTTAATATGTCTTTCTCTCCTGTTTATCAAGAAAAATAATTACGCGCTAGTTTACCAAGTCACCATAATGATACAAGAAAATTCGTACATTTCCTGTAACTTGGTAGTATATAATTGTGATTGCAATGATTTAGTGAGATTTTGCATATTATGGTGAACACAAACTTGCCGTATTTACAATTTTGCTCAAGGGGATTATGCACAATTTTTAAGGGAATCTCCTTAAATGGCTGTTTAGTAACGTCCGATGTTCTTACCAGTGACGCAGTTTGATTTATTATAATATTATATTAGAGATTTTATCTAATTTTAACACGAATTTTTCGTGGTTTGGGGGAAAATGGCCACCATGGGGACATGGGTTGTTGTATACCGGTCTCTGTGGTATTGGCTAAAACTTGGTTGTAGCTTCTTTCCTCCCTTCCCAATTTAGCACTGCAAATCCAATAGAGTCTATTGGTAAAGATGATAGACATCATTCTGATCCCTGCTGTAGCATGGTGTACTGGTCCAAACCAAACAGTTTTATACGAACTACTTAGAGTTGGATGCTTTTGTTTCGGACTAGCCATGACAATTTTGAATACATTTCAAATAGTAATCACGTACATTTGAGCATTTCAAAATGCTGGTACTCTCTTGGCAATGCTTTGAGGACATGATTATGTAACAATCTTAAATACAACCCAATAACTGGATTCGGAGCTTACAGCCGAGAGTAATTATCATAATGTACCAAGTATGCTGTAAGAATACTGTTAACCCCATGGATGAATATGGGAGAATATAAAATTAAAACTATTACGATACCCATGATGCCAGTTGATCCATAGAGACGTTAAGCCATTAAGCCTCATCTCCCCCCCCCCCCCCATAGAGACGTTGGTGAAAACGGCTATCGTTCAAGATTCGTGTCACTAAAGATGAATAGTGGTGGTTGTCTGGCCGTATCTTACGCTTCTACCACACCCATGCATTCAAACTGCCCGCAAATACTGAGAATTGTACTTCTCTACAGAATTCTCAGAAACGTCGAAGTAAAGGATCAATTCCTAATTTTAAGAAACTTTAGACGTTTTCCAAGAACTCCCTAAAAACCGGTCGTGATGAGTCAGCCTCTCATCCAATGTCTTTGGTCCAGAGTCGGAGGCTATTGTCTATAGATCTGGCTTTTGCCCACAGTACTTTTCCACAAATTTACATCTGCTTATCTGTTCATTTAAAACTGCTGATCGCAACCGCATTCCTTGAATAGCTAAATCGTTAAGTTACCAACTTAATGATACCGCTCAATGTATCTACCAGTTTCACCATTAGTAGGGTCATTACACACCCTCCCCTCAAAATGTATGACCAAAAAACTGTATTTAAGTTAGTTATTTTGACCCAACACCCTTTTCATCCAAGTGTGAAATATTCCTACAATTTACTCATATTCGTCAGCAACTCCGGGCTATAAAGTAAATTATTTATCATACGTAAATATAATCGTGTGTGTTACATAATCGACAATTATGAGCCTCATACGAATTTCTTAGGTAAGTACGGAATATTGTGTCAGGTTAACGACTTGCAACAGAGTATAAGATATATACAATAAAAATCATCCAATAACCATGCGATCCGCATAAATATTAATCAATAATCAGGTAAATGTATTTCATGCAATACACGATTTACTAACTCTTAACAACAAGTAAACCTCCAAAAAAATGTGTACACACAAGTACCTTAACAATATCACGCGTTTAATCAATAACAATCATGCGAAGTGTAACTGTACTCTTAAAAGCGATAGGTAAGTATCTTCATGCAAAGATAAATCATTAGATAAAAATATAAATTCAAAAAACTAATTTAGGAGAGAGGGCCAAAGTGGAGGGTTTTTTTTTTCTAATAAAATTTAAAACATTTGTATAAACTGCAATACTGAAAAAAAATGTGTCCCAAAATTTAAAAAAATTTTTCACAACAACCCTAAAGAATTGTGCAGAATTTTTTTCTCTCTTCAGCAGTAATAAAGGGGAACAGTGTCGACGTTTGTGAGAACATTTTCTGGGGGGG
>JAHWFP010271027.1:83564-118827 GCA_023313725.1 Lithobius niger
AGCAGTGCTAGCAACACTCAAGTCAAAAGTCAATAAATCGCAACACATGGCAACGCCAACACAATCAGTGCTGCAGCTAGCATTTTTCAAAGGAAGGGGTGCAAGAGTAAAATGTAGAGCCCCCAAAACTAAAGAATTTTGGGTTCATGATTGTGGCCTATTTTATAGTGGTTTTTGCTATGTTAGCCTAAGTTATCAAGCTCCTAGCTAACTACCGATGCGGGGGTATGAACCCCCTCCCAGTGAGTGTGGGTCCAAGGATAACAGGGGGTTGAATGGCATAATAGTGAGCATTGGCTTCCTGCCAACACTGACCTTTACAGCCTTTATTAAACATACAGGCCACACATCAGGTTACAGGAAGTGACTGTAGTGGCCAGCAAGTACAACTAAAGGGAGTGCCTCAATAATGGAGGAACACCCACAAAACTTAGGACACAAGTTTTACGTAAAAACTTTCGGCCACCTGCTTTGAATTTTGGGCCCCCTTGCCTCCTGGGCCTGGATGCCTTGCACCCTTCGCATCCCCCTTAATTACGGCTCTGAACGCAATCAATCACTTTACTGTTACTTACATATAAAGAACTGCACCAAACCAACCCCGTGATGGAAACATCACGCAATCATTACAACACCCTTACATCTAGTAGGAAATAGAAAGAACTAAGTTGATTCTTTGCGCTTCCGAATGGAGTGTTAAGTGCTTAAGAAACAAGTTTGAACAACAAAGTGCAAGAAAGTAGAAAAAATGGCAAAGATTTTTTAAATTGGTACATTCGTTGAACCATATCTGGCATGCTCGCGAGACAGTTATTGCTGTTTAAGATCCTAATTTCACTTATTAATATGAGTGGTTTCAGGGTAGTTTAAGTGCTTAGTGTCAGTAAACGTGAGTTAATCTATTTTTCCCTCTTAATTTCTGATTACTTTCTCTGATTGTTTCCCGCCGTCGATCAAAGTTGTTCTCCTCTTTGAGAGAACATACGGTGAAGATACACTGTGGAAACTTTCAAACGAATCAGATAATTCAAAAGTTTTTGTGGATATTTATAATTAGACAAAAAAAGTCGAAAATGCAGCTTCTTTACTATGTTCCTCCATCTCTTCAAAATATGTAAAGAGTAGAAAAATGACCAAATATCAAATGATCCAAGAAAACCGAAGTCGTGATGGCTTTTTTTGGCGTATTTAGCGAATCTTTGGAGAAACTGTGTATATATGAACTGGACACACCATTGCGATCAACAAATACCAGTACAAATGTATTTTCACATGTGTTACAAGGTGCAGATCTATTAGAAGATTTACATTTGGGGTTTGTTTAACTTCTCTGTAATGTGTGGCGCAGTGGTAACCCGGACCACTGCACTGTGACTGAGGCTGGTGCTAATGACCTAGCTGTCCACGTGCCATTAAGTCTTAATTCCCCCCAAATCTTGCCCCACTGTGGTAACCCTCTATAACCACCTAATTTGCTGCAAGTTAATGAATTTGCCGACTACTTTGCAGTAATTATAAAAAAAAATAGCTTCTCATGCAAAGATTCGGCCAAACACAATTCGAAAAATGTTTAACCTGTGTTTCAACAGGAAAACTGTAATAATGATAATACCAGTTCGTTGTAATTGCAATTGGACTAAGAAGGGCATTTTGATACCAGGCGAACCTGAAAAAGTGAAGCAAGATTTAAAACCGTCTTCCAAAAAAATATGTAGCGTTGAAGGAATAAGGTGGAAGCCGGAAAATAGTTACTACTACTTTACAAGTAACCAGCAAGGTTCGACGTGGATAGGCCCTGATGCCATGGTATACCACACGTAAAACGTCAGAAAAGGGGTTGCTATGATATTAACTGTGCAAGTTGTATCGTTGTATTTTTTAAAAGTAATAATACATTTTCGAAGAAAGACAAGGCAAATAGAGCTAGGAAGACCCGACCACTTCTATGTCACCAAAAAAAAACCACTGCAAAGACTGAATGCACAAAAAAAAACTAAAAGACTACGCTGTTAACATTCAGGTTTGCAATCCTGAGTCAGTGGCTTAAGGGGAGTCAATCAGAAAAGCGGGTCTGCATTTGACAATCAAAACCCTAGCTATAACCTCTAGAACTGGTTGCTCGAACATAACCAAGAATGGAATCACCCTTGCCTCGGTACTGAAAAGCCAGACACTTACACATGCTTAAAGTACGTGATTAAGATAATTTTATATGCAACATAACTGAAAGTTGTCCAAGGAAAGAACGACAGCCACTCAGCGTACGATGTGCCATGCATTCTGGGCAGGCATTCTGCATACTTTCTTTGTAAACATTCAATAAGTTCAGTGCCTTTTTAAAGAGAAGATGACCAAAGAATCGAACACTAAACAAAACTGGTAGCTTTTCAGTTAGTAATGTCTGTGCATAGAACATAAGACTCTATGACCTGCGATCGTCGTTTTGCCCGATGGGTGAAAATCGAAGGCTGGTGCTCAGAGTAACGCCTAGTTCCAAAGGTTTTTTAGTTACCAAACGAGAGAGCACCTTTAGGATAATAAAGTTATCACATGTTTGTAGTTGTGTTGTCGGTTTCAGAATTATTCATTTGAGTTTAACCGAAAACCGGGGCATGTCAAGCTTTTATTGCTATTAACTGATCACGAGTTTGTTTCGAATCTTCATGCAGTACTGCATGAAATTTAACTATATGTCAATTATGGCGAATATTCAGTTACGTTCTTATTCGTATTTAAACTAGGCCTATTTGGATTTGATCTTGTAAATTTTAACATGACTCGGTCAACTTTACTTTCGCGGCTGTTGACTGAATTACGGTTTTTTTTTAAAGTTTTTTTTGCAAGGAAAACGCGCCAAGTAGATTTTTTCCACTAAAGGTCTGATGTATTGATTGGAAGTTTTTTTAGGCTCTCCCTTTTTTTTTTTTTACTTTGCCCGACACCAATCTTCGTGCTCCATTTATCTTGGTCACAGATTTTAAAGTGCTCTGAAAACCAGTAAGTTGCTGATTTGGAAGCAAGTAAAAAGGAGGTCTCGCCGTAAAGTACACTAAAAGCCATAAGTGACTGGCGAAAGAATTTGGAAACTGAAACTTTAATTACAGAGAGAAGGGTAGGTCACTTACGTTACTCATGAACAGACAAGTAAAGGAGAGCACACTATTCATTTGATTCACACTATACACAGAGGTACGAGAAAATCTAGGTTTGGGGTTTGTTTAACACCTCTGTAATGTGTGGCGTAACTCGGGCAGCTAGCTGCACTGTGACTGAGGTTGGCGCTAGTAACCTTGCTGTCGACGAGTAAGTAATGTAATCTACCCCAAAACAAAACTATTTAAGAATTCCCGCCAAGCTTTTCGGCCGTGTGAGGTCGTGATATAAACGTCAAGCTCTTTCGCAAAGCTAATCTCACCGAGTAATAGTTCGAAGGTTAAATGAAATATATGAAAATTGATTACTGTACAACTGTCAATTATTTCATTTAACGCTTGAAGTCTTAGTCGGTGGGATTAGCTTGGTGAAAGAGTTTGGCCTTTTATATCACGACTTCAGGCGACCGAAAGGCTTGGCGGGAATCCTTAACAAGTTTTGTTTTGGGGTAGATATCATATTGTTTCCAAATTGATGAAATCCATTTTTTCTTAGTAATTATGAGATGGAAACACCAATCTAGTTTCTGGTCCCTTTTTTTTTTGTTGGCTTTCGTTAGTTTTTGAGGACAGCAGTCATCTTTTTTTTCTTCATATTATTAGTATTTCTTTTTAGTACTACAAACACGCGTCGTTTTTTTCAACAATAAAACGGTAAGCTGTGTCATTAATAGTGATTTTTATGTTGTCAGGCGACCAAAGTCTCCCGATCAACAAGTTACAGCCTATTTTGTCGCAGTGTTATTTATCCTCAAATAGCTGAAACAGCCAACCTGCTACCTTAGCTGTAAAGTAAAAGCGTGTCTAGTGGTCGCCGTGCTCACACACACACACACATATTTATATATACATATATATATAAAATCTGCATGCTACCGTTAATCTTGGCGGGCGGTACACTAGCGTGTGTCTTGATACTGCCCATGACTTTAGGAAATGAACGTAATGGGATTGAAAACTCATTTTAAATTATGAGATTCAATTAAACAATAATTCACTAACACATAAGCGTACGATTTTCTCTGCTGTTTTTTCCTGATGCATAATTTTATTAAACTTCTTACCATGTTACAGTGATTATAGTGTTGATTTTAGTTTAATGGAAAAATAGGTAGGCATTGTTATTCTAAACTTATTGCGTAGAATTTATTCGCTTGAAAAGATGCTTTGTTGTCTACTTTAAATCTCAGGCATGAACATTTGTTGCGTTAATGGGGAGAGAATTCGCATGTTGGAAATCTGGGTCTACTTCGCTCCGCGCTGCTTTGATAATAATCAGTAGGCATTAATGAGTAGTACTTTATCTACGACAATTTTCAAGTTAGTGCAACGGCTTCGGGGGTTCATTTCCTTCCTGTATTCTACATTCATTCTTAGTCTTCTAACGGTTATACAAGTTAACCTGAAGTGAATGAACAGCCAACTTTAACACGGCAATAGGAGGTGTAAACCGCGATCCATTCAGGATTTTACGATTGAAAACTAAATTGTAATTTAGAAGACCTGATTGAAGATGGAATGGTCTCTCCCACTAGCAGTGTACACGAGAGAAGGCGTCTTCGTCTCCTCATTTCACACTATACTTAACATTTCAAACTTTCCCCAACCTTAGGTTAGTTTTGAAACCTTAAAAAAATTGTGTTAGAAACATCATCTGCGTCTCAGCAGGATTTTGTGATTGATTTTCTTTATGTGTAGTCTTTTAAACGAAATTCTCTCCATTTTGAACACCGACTCACGAATGCATTAAAGTCCCATATCCACGTAGGGACACATCCGTCCCACATCTTCCCAGCTTATAAATTGACTGCTTATGACGGAAAACAAGCTGGGCTGATACTCCGTGGTTAAGTTGCTCAAGTACCATTTTAATTGGTTCGAATTTTCGCCTTCAAAACCATCTCAGGCATTTTCAAGCGTAAAACAATCTGGAAACAAGTAAAACAACCATCACTACAAAATCATATCTCAACAACACAACAACACAAATAATAAAAAAAAAATACCTACCAAGGTTCGGTTGAAAACACTTGCGGCGGGAGGGGGGAGGGAGGATTGAGGCTTAATGGCGCTTCGACATCCAGGTTATTAGCGCCAACCTTCAGTCACAGAGCAGTGGTCTGGGTTGTCACTGCCGCACACATTACAGACACCTTAAACAAACCCTAAATCTAGGTCTTATCGTAGATCTGAACCTTCTGCAAAAATAAAAGGAAGAAGACTTATTCGCCCAATTGACACGCTATGTCAAGGATTTCAAAACACTTTGTCAAGGTTTCGGTCATGTGCAACGTTTGGCAGCTCAAAGGAAGTGTACTGTTTATATAAGGCCCACTACAGAAAAGCAGCTTCCCCAACACAAGCAGTAGCAGCCTTCTAAGACCCACGGCAGCATCACTGAATTTTGGATACAACTGGAAAGTCAACAACAAAAAAACCACAAATGTAAGAAGCACCATGTAGCACACACTGGATAAAGAGCTCAAGTGCTCCAAAGTTCACAACACACACCTCATAGAAACACAAGGATCACCAAAGCACTCGCTTTTCTACTAAGTTCCGAAATGCTTGTGAGTACGTCCTTCCACCTTCTAAGATGGGGTAATGTCTTGCTTAAGTTGGTGAGTCTACTCTTATTACCGAAGGACGTATGACGAACCAAACGTACGGAGATTCATTACTAGGATTTGAAACTCTGTCATTCTGTCCGTCTGTCTGTCCGTCTGTACAGACGATTTCTTTCAAACTGCTTATCAGATCGGGGGGGGGGTGGATGAGGCAGGGTATTGTAATGGTTACCATGTCCATCTCACGTGCAAGACGTGCTTATGTCGATTGTGGCATGTAAAAGTTCCTAAGAATTTCCTGTTGGAAATGCTTAGCAAAATTGTCCCTCTCTCCTTCTGGCCACGGCTTCGGCTGAGAGCGCGGCAAACCTACAGCTTAACAAATTGGGATCAATTATTTCAATTAACACTCAGAATAACATCAGCGGGATTCTATTATTTCCACCTTCTGGAAATAATAAAAGCAGAAAACTGGAAATTTTTCTCGACACGTATAATAAAATTATTACACGTTGTAGAAGCCTGTACACAGAACAAGGAGCAGAACGAGGTTGCAATGAGTACGGTCCTCTCGCTATAATCCCTTATTCCTTTTACACTAATCTTAATCATTGAAGCCGGGATTACCCAGGTGAACTTATCAAAGCGCACGAAGAAGAGCAGTCACATTTTTACGGATACTTAGGAGCTCAGGGTTAATTACCGTACACTCATGGATGACCATCACAATGGCGTAAAACATCACGAGACGATTACATACAGTAGTGTCATAAGTGAAACAGTTTAGTGGGAGGTCCTTAACTTGCCATTTAGTATACCACAGGTTAAATACAACTGCGTGGGAACGAACAAAAAAATTCTTTGGCCCAGTTATAAATGTACTTACAGTTCTGCCATAAACTATCAGTCTGAAAATAATGTAAGGGCCATCGGTCCTGAATAACGACATGGCTGGTCGGGACTCTGAATGAACATGATTCCACCAAATAAGGAGGGCAACCTCTTCTCCGAACACACTTCAACTAAAAATTTACATTGTAAGTATACTCCAGCGCATTCGATCTCTGGTCTGCCATCATTAGGAGAGATAAAAAAAACCGACAACAAACAAACAATGCGTCATTACAATACGTCTTACAACTAGACGTTGAGTCTAGAATTGGTACAAAAACTAAGCAAGGTTATAACCTTGCTTAGTTTTTGTACCAATTCTAGAGTCAACGTCTAGTTGTAAGACGTATTGTAATGACGCATTGTCATTTACTTCTTCTCGTATTGCCTTTGTCGTATTGTATACAATACGACAAAGGCAATATGAGAGGAAGTAATTGTTAAATAAATTAATTGTGACTTGGCTGCAGGAACATGACAGCTCCTGCGTAATAAGAAACATGCATGGGGTCTCATACCCCTGACAAAAATATTAAATTTTAGGACCAATGTAACGAACTCATTCTTATGAATACAAAAGCCCTTCTCCTTCTTTTCCATTCGACTGGTGATATCATCGGGGACCTTTTGTGTCCCTGGCACGTCTAACCTTGGTGGTAAGGCAGTTGAGATCCTAACCCACCTCTCCTAATTTAATCCCACCTTTCCATTGGTCATGCAATATTTTTGTTTTATTATTTTTTACCTACGCACGCTTTGTAATTGTTCTATCTTGTATTAGTTTTTACCTTTCCGCCTTCGCATTCCTTATTTCTCAAGGTTTTTTTCTTCACGCATTTTAAATGCAGCCCCTTTTTAGGCTGGCAGTCAGCGAACCCCGGGATCCTTGCCAGACCTGTTGCTCCGGCAACAAAGTGATTATTAGTATTATTATTAGTAAAAGTCACCTTGCTGCCAACAGCTAAGTCAACATGCGATTTAAGCATTTAGAAGCAAGCCAGTGAACTTTTTTTTCTTACATGTAGATTTCTACAGTTTGAGGTCGTACTTCCTTTAAGCTGCAAGATGGCGAGACAGTCCTTTCGTATGGCTGCGTAGTTGATGAAGTTTTGAACTTGGGACGTGGGACCCAAATGTCCCCAGGCATAGTAATCTGGTACGGTGGTACCGTAGAAGAAGCAAAGTAGTCTCCAAGGAGCGACCGTGGTATATGCAGAATTGGGGTTTTCCATTCGTCTAGCGGGTACTAAGTTTTTTTTTACAGATTTTACTCGATTTTATTGTGAACTGTGATGTAAGTCTTAAGTAGTGATTGTCGTTTTACCTGTTTTCAGGTGGTTTTTTTTTTCACAATTGTAAACACCTTCCAGTGTTACTGGAACCAATTCAACTTTTAGGGATTGTGAAAATTAGCCGGGGAGTGTTGGCCCATCTTGTTTTCTTTCGTGCACATAATTGCATATCTTCTAATCCCCCAGTAAAATTAATGATAAATTACAAGATATTTTTAACGCAAAAATGTACAACCTATAGCACAAAACTTTACAAAGGTGTGCGATTCTGTTGGTGTGAACTCCCATTACGTGAATAGTTTTCAAAATTTCTTGAACTCAACATGAATATTAGCCATATCGGTAATTCGCTTCGCTCACTCCACTGGCGTCATTCCATGCTTCATGTAATTTCATTGATTCTAAGAGACTGACAAAATCGATGTACTGATTATTTCCATACTAACTAATTGCAATTGTTGTTCTCAATTCGTTCAGCACATTCCTCGGCACGTCTACATTTCATTTACATCATTCAAAACATATGATTTGTTTGTTTGCACGTTTGTACGTCTCCTCTTCCAGAAGTAATCCCTTACGAAGGTGAGAGGTGAAAGATTGAGAGAGCAAAGTGAGACACACATTGAAAAGGTTTACTTCGCTCTTTTGCTCGCTCAATCCACGTACCTCTGTGGTTCAGACACACGAATATTTGACACACTTTTAAAACCTGGTTAAAGAATCTGATTTTTCTCTGCACCAAGTCAGTTGATACAAAACAATTTTAAAATCTATTTATTGGTATGCTGCAAAATACGTCGTCCTTTTAGGTTATTTTTTATGTGCATGATAGCTTCAAGACGGTTTGTTTGTCATGAATTATAACCCATTCATGAACAAACTAGGACGTCATGAACAAACATCATGAAGGTAAAAAAGTTTGTCTTTTTTTCAGGTTCTTTCACGTGTTTGAGCGTCATAATATAGCGACGAAAATAGGCCTAATCGAAGCGCCATTAAATTATCTTTCATTCTTGGTCCTACCCACATCTTTGTAGATGCCTTGGTTCCAGAGGAGTAGAAGTACACGCACGCACATCATACGTCTTTAATAATGTAGTAAATGATGAGTTCCCAAAATGAAGAGCATGTGTCCAGTTGTAGCCCGTTCCTGATTTGGTTCTGTTTATAGTTAAATACTAGCCAGGCAATCAACAGGGATATTTCAGCCATCTTGCGTAAAGCAAATGGTTTATTCTGGGCTGTCCAGGCAGAGTTTTCAGATAAACTAGAAAAAAGAGGAATGATTCATTCTCCATTAATTGCTGTTGTAACTATAGCTACAGAGTTCTTAACACGGCGTACCGCCATTTGAGATTTGTGTATGCTTTTCACTTGATAACGCCTCTGATTTCTGAGACGAAACGTCGTGAAGTTTTATAATCACTTGCACTCAATGGCGTTTATTTCCACGTTACTTAAAGACTCCCTTCGCTTTAAGAAGTCTCAAAAGATGACCCCGAGTTGAATTATATAAATATTGGAAATCAACTGTTTAATTTTAATTAATTTTCTTCTTTTCTTTTTTTCCTTTTCAGGCAGTAGATACATCATCGCTTTCTCCGGTGAACTGTACATCCACCAAGTGGAACGTAACGACAGCTTTAGAAATTACCGGTGTCGGACGATTCACGAATTAACAAACGAGACCCAAGTGAGCGCCCCAGCCCGAGTCATCGTGACTGGTAAGCCTATTTGTCTTCTGCCTTCGTCATTCTTTCTCATCCTCTCTCTCTCTCTGTCTGTCTCTGTCTCCTACTATCGAATTCCGATGAGTAACTAAAGCCTGTTCGAGTGGAAAATGCATTTGCAGATTGGCTGCAGTCAAGTCGAACGTCATTAAAGACAAGGGGAAATTGTAGAACGTGGAGGAATTCGCTAGGGCCTAAATGTTCCGAGCTCTATCGTGGATGAGCGGCTTAAAGTTACGGCCTCTCTCTAAATGGTAACGTATTCAGGGATTGAAAAAAGGAAATTACGAAAAAAAAAAGAAGTCTTCACAAGACGTAAAAATTCGTTATCTTACGTTAAAAATCAATAATTAACAATAGAAGGATGATTGGTAACAACGTCGAACACGCTCGGTTGCTTTCTATTATTGCAGCTTAACGTCGGGTGGAGGGGGAGGGTGGCTTGCATTTTGCAGACTTACATCGCTTAAGTAAGTTAAACCTAACTTTTTCGAATGTGTGTTTTCATTTTAAAAAGGAATGCCACTCGTGTTTGGCGGATTGCCCGAAATTATTTCTTCGAATAAATAAACGTTTCCAGTTAGCAATACAAGCATTAATTGTGTGCTTGGGATGGTACGGCCTATTGAAGCAACGGTTCATTCTTTTCTTAAACGGGTTTACTTTAAAACTGAAGTAAAAATGAAAGTTTTGAATACCGAAAAATCGGTCGACACAGCATTTCTACTTTGGTTCAAATTCATGACTTATACTCACAGTTCGATCACGCAAAACCAATAGTCAAAGGTTTTAACCTCGAAACTTGCGAATTTTCAACAACCTTTACTGGTTGACTTCATCAGGCAGTTAAGCCACCAGCACCCACACTCACAATCCTTCCAAACCCAACCAGTAAAGGTTGTCAAAAATTCGCAAGTTTCGAAGTTAAAACCTTTGAAATTCTTTGAATTTTGGTTTTGCGTGATCGAATTGTGAGTATACGTCATAAAACTGAAAGTAATAAAAAGGAGATTGCTTATTCGTAATTGGACTGGCTACAACCCACTGATTGTACTGAGTGTTGCGAGGCTTATCGCCTTTGTGTGTTTTTCATTCCATGTGAATTCAATATGAACGCTTTGGGAATAATTCTTATATCATCCCATATGTACTAAGGTGGGACGCGATTCGATCTCGTGAACTCTTTGCTTGGAAGCCAAGACTGCATCCACTCGTACGTGCTTTACTTGCTGGAATTATTATTTACATTCTCGTGTTGGTCTTCGGTCGTTAAGGGTTTTAGTGGTCTAGAGTAGACTCATAATTTTGTGTTTCCGTTCCTTCCTGTAGATTCATTAAAGAATCGAACAAATGCAGTATGTGTAGGATATTGCAATCTTTCCGAGTGCTGGGATCTAATAATATCGAGCCGTTGTTGGATTCCGGCATGAGGGCACGTTTACGCCTTTGCATTCTCGCAGCGAGAATTTAATCGCGATGACAAAGGTATCGTTGCCATGGTAACAATGCTACCTGTATTTGCTAAATCAAACTGCTTCTGAGTAAATGATTGCAGTCTTGTAATCCGTGATAATAAGATAAAGAATCCTCGTGGCGAAACAATTTTCCCAGTCGCTTCTGAGCTCACATCACAGACTGTTGGAATTTCAGGTGATTTCTAGCTTCTAGCTGCGAGAACGCAAAGGCGAGTCGTTGCGAAAACGTGCCCTGAGGAACGCAAGCGATATCCTACTTCTCGACCCGTTATGAAGCTTCCAGTCCGACATGCATTGTTGCGCACAAGACTGTGAGCACGAGTGGAATACATTGGGATCCAGATGAAAGTTTGAGTGAAATATTCGTAAGACGCAACGCTAAAAGCAACCCAAAGAGCAACGTTTAATTTTGAAAGTGGTTGCAATGTTGTAATTAACATGAATTCTTGAACAATTTTTTTGGGCATTTGAGGTGTTGTTTACGGAAAGCAGCGGTTGAAAGCAGCGGTTGCAATATTGTGAGTAACGTGAGATGTGTTTTTTTTTTATGTTTTATGTATTTTTTTTTTGGGTTTCAGAAATTTTTTTAGACTTGTTCGTTTTCTTCCATTTTTCATTTTACACAAACGAGTGCTGAAATCCTTCATCATTGTTGCGATCTCGTCGTGCTGTATTGTTATAAGAGGACTGAGAGTTTCAAAACGAGTGAAAAGTAATAGAACCTTTTGCAGTTAATGTTGTGTTTTTAAAGTAGCTAACTTTGAGCTATAGAGCAGCATGTGTGTCCAACAATTACACAAAGAAAAGGGGAATAGAAAAAAGCATTGCTTATCTTCAGAAATAAAAATAATAAATCGGTTTGAATTTGAAGTAAGAAAGGAGAGCATGAGCGGAACCCACTTAAAATTTGAAGTTTTAATGGCTCGAAATGGCTAAATAGTCTCAATCGATGGCCTTGATTATCGTTAGAAGCACAAGTTCGCATCTTGAGTTGGCAAGTTGGTGTTTTCAAACAACGAGTTTGATCGACAAATTTGACAACTAACTAGTCAATTAAGTTTGATTTGAGTGATGAGGTAAGATAATCAATAAGAATACTTTGTGATGAATGCATTATCCTTTTGTAACATCCTTTTCATTAAAAGTACTCCTAAAATATGTCTTTCTCAGAAACAAATTCGTGAAATCTTCTTGTTGAATCACAGTCTCCTGAAAACTCTTAAAAGAATCCTCTTTTGTTGTATTTTTTTTACGTACGTCTAAAAAATAATTTCATATTTGTCCTATTTTTGTCTTCTGTGCCAACTTCTAATAAAATAAACCTAAATTAAGTTTATTGCCTTATGTGTTAAAAATGTATTGGTCTCAAATGTATTGACCACAGATGTAACACCTTTAATAAGTTATAAATAACTGCAGATGCAAACCTGTTTACGTTGCCTTTTGGACTTCAATGTCATTCTCCCTGAGCGGGAATTGAACTATTTACCTTTGATACCAATGGCCAAAGACATGGCTCAACAGTAGAGTTTCGACGTAGTTTGGTGTCAAAAGTCGAGGGTTCAATTGCCGCTCAGGAAATCTGATATTTAAGTCCAAAAGGCCACGGAAATAGGTTTACATTTGTATTTATTTACCATTGTTTGATGCAATTTGGCTTTTCGTTCTCTTTATTTGATAAGTTTATGACATTTCAGAGATTATCGGTTTGTGTGACATCTGCTTTAGAGCATTACACAATTTTTGCAAAGCAGCAGTCAACGAAACAGCATCCACCAATGAGTCTTTTTCTGTTTTGTTTTTTATGGTGACACATCACCCATGCACAGCTACGAGGCTCGCTGTTTGTCGTAAAAAATAGTGCTGTAGCATGTTAATAGCAAATGAACGCGCCTGCACCCCATGTTTCGAAATTGCATTAACCAGGAACGACAGTTGCTAGTAAACGATGGCTCCTAATGGAAAGGAAGATAGAAAAGAGTCTTACTTTAAAACTTTTAAAATTCTAAATTAAGCGAATGAATGGACGGGAAAATATACAAACTGACAGCGAAAACGAAATGACTAGCAAAGCAAAGTAGTCGGTCGCCCGGTCGGGTGTTGCGATAAAAATAAAACTGCCGACAACATCAAAATGCACATTCTCTTTTCCCGGTCCGCTCTTCCTTCCCATAAGGGAAACCGTTCCTATTCATTACTGCTACCATCTTTTTGAGATAATGAAGAATGTCATTATCGATCAGACTTATCTCCTACGGTTGGTTCCACATCGACAAATTGGATCATTTACACTTGAACGATAAGCTGTGGGATCTGGCAAGCTGCTTTTGGCTCGCTCGCTAGAAGCTAGCTAGCGTGGACTCGACTCGCTTTAGACTTGGAATTCCTAGCTAAAGGGGCTAGGCTTTGCGTGACAACAATCAGGACAAGTTGCAGGTGAAGGAAGAAGGCAGGAACCGTTATTAGGGAGGCTCTGGCTACTTAAGCCCTTAAGGGATTCTTGGCAAACTCAGGTCAAAATGTCGCAACCTTTTCCTTTACCCTCCACAAATCCCTGGGATGTTGCCTTCTCAAGGAAGTTGCCTTGCGTGCAAAGAAAACAAATCGACTTGTCTGTTCTGTTCTGTCTTGCCTATCGCTGTTACTCTTGCTTATCTCTTAGTGAAAGGGAACGATCGCGGTGCGGCGGCCCACGAACGAAAATGGCGATGGTGAGGAATCCAACTGGATGTGGGAGAAATGCTTTAGGCACAAAATTTGCAAATAAAATAAAGAAAGATGATTCGCGGCCTTGCCGTTTTTGCGTGAGATTTCAATGTCGCTTATTGATTTACAGCGGTTCTGCGAGCGACTTGTTCAACCGGAAGTAAAAGAAAAGGATGGTTTCGTTCTGGTATGGCGCACAAAAGGCTTACATTTATCTTCTCATTCTAGTACATTACATTTACAAGCATATTACGGATGGAGTTTCACCAAAATTCGAAAACAGAAACGGTCGTTACCATTTTCCGGAGGAAAACTTAAACTTAAAGGAGTATAAGTTTGGCAGATTCTAGATTTAAATAAAAGGAACTGTTATGATCACACTTTAAAACATAGCAGTGTAAACGAAGTCAGTAAAGGTAGCACATTAAACGTGAAAGGGGTGGGTCATCTCTGGTTAGCAAACGTCGAAACCAAGCCCACCAAAAATTTGTAATAGAAAAAAGAAATCTGAGAGTGGAATTTGTTTTGTTGTATTTGAAGAATCAAAAATAAAAAGTAATAACCAAATCTGAACAGCTCAACCCTGTCTCGGGTTCAAATCCCTGACAGGCCCCCATTGTCGTACCCTTCTTCGAGAGGGGGGGAGGGGGTAGAGGGGGAAGAGAGATGAATTCGGGAATAGGAAGGATTATGGCTGTTGGGAGTCGTCTAGGGGGGGGGGGGGGTTTGGAGGGATGGCCCGGGTTCAGAAGAAGGGGGATTTTAATCTACTCCAATACTCAACGCAAATCTTAGAGGTTTTTTCCCCAATAATAACATGACTTTTTTTATAATTAAAATACACCTACGGCACATGATAGCTCAAAACTAGGACAGGCGTTAAATTAAAGTATCATTAAGAAAAAGGAATCAAGCCAAGTTTAATAGGACAGTTTAGGTATAAGGCCAATGCACAACAGTTCTTCTACGGAACTATAGCAGTTTTTCGGAAGGACGAACTTCGACGGAATTCAAAACGTTGCACACCCAGGATTCCTTCCTAACTACGGGAAGAAACGAGCAAAGATTAGAATATCAACGTACTAGGCCTTAATCATTCTACCTTGACACCTTTAGGTTAACCTGCGCCTCACTATTTTATGGTTGTACACGAACAGGTTTACGTATTTTGCATCAATCCTCTCAGGATAATTAACAGGGTCAGGATAATTAACACTCAGGATAATTAGCACTACTTCATCACGATAATTAACACTACTTTATCGGGATAATTAACAGAATAATTAACAGGATAATTAACACTACTTTATCACTACTTTATCACTACTTTATCAGGATAGTTAACACTACTTCATGACGAAGCATCAAATCGCTAAAAGGCTAGGCACGGATAACACATAAAGCAAGTTCGTATTACCTTTAACAGGCTGGCTACGTCTGGCTTGAAGTCTTAGGGAACTGGCGTAGGAAGATTAGGCTTCTAGATACAACTGATAAGAAGGATGGCAATCTTTTTATTGGAACCAAACGCCATACGAGATCTTCGCACACCCGGCCATGTTGTTTTCTTCACACACCTTGTGATGACGTCAAAATTGAAACGTCACGAAGCCTTAATCATAGTCCGCAAAATTACGCTGATGCATGCAGTGAAGCCAAGTCCACCCCCAAGGCGGCCTGGAGGTTGCACGGGACCCAGCGAGACGTCCCAACGCCTACGTGTCAAGAGCTGACGAGGGAAGATGGCGGACGTTGAAATACTCAAAAAGAGATTTAAATAAAAGATAAAACATTAGATCTTTAGCGAGTAAATAATATAGATCTAGTAAAATTTTAAGATTTGTATTAATAAAAAAGAATAAGGTCGAAGACCGTTATAGGGCAAACACTCAAACAAATAAAATATAAGAACAATTACTAATAAATTAAATGATGACGTACATGATGACGAGGTCAAACGCAAAACGTACATGCAGCAATCGCACCATGAAAGCCGGCATTTCTCCTACCTGCTGCAAATCAACTGCAGGTGTGAGCCTAAGAGCAAAACAATGGCGGCAAAGCCATAGTGAAGCACGACAGTTCTATTCTATGCATTGCATCCAATCCAGAATATTGGTAAATTGATGTACATACGTTCCTCCAATCGAGGGAAGAGGTTGTTTACAAACTGAATTGTAAAAAATGAAGGAAATTTTTATAACATAAACAAGACCAGACTCGAATTTTAGGTAACGGTATAGTGTTAGGTTTAGGTATAGTAAGACCGTGGACTGACTGCAGTAGATGAGTTCAATACATGCACCACTTGAAGGCTAGTTTAAAAAAAAAATGATAAGGTGTTGCCAGAAAATTCGAGTTAGAGGGAAACTTGACGAGTCTGCAAAAGCACTACGCTGGAAAATTGTAGCGTTCAAATTTTTTTCGTGCAAGGCAAAATGGAGGCATCACATTACAATACTAAGGGTATAAAGAATTTGCCATTAATGTTTTCAAGAATGAAAGACGTTCGAAGATGATGAGACACCGCCCTAGTCAAACCATAAACACACGTTTTCTCCTTATTAGTCCCATATTATTTTAATTGCAATATCATATTTCTAGGTAAATTTCTAGGATTGTGTTGTGAAAAAATGCAGTGTTCTTTAGGGCAAAAAAAAATCCCTTGTTTAACGGGAGTTTTACAACGAAACGTCCATGCGGGCGGGCGGTTTTTATTTTTATTTTTTATTTTCTTTCGCACCGTCTATCGGTAGCGAACCAAAGAATATGGTGGGCAAATAACGTCAAACCGTGTAACTATAAAACACGATTGCTATTGTGCTATGAGTAATATTGAATTGACTTTATACCATAGAAGTTCTTTGCTAAATCGCGCATTTACGACGACGACATCGTTATCATCGCCCAACATTGCGCGACGGCCAAATATTGTAAGCAGATGAACTGATAAAAAGATGTCATGCGTCAGGGTTTTAATGACGCGTGATCTCCCGTTCAACAAGCCATTTTTTTTTGGCCTTAGGCTTGCTTGGTCTGAAGAACCCAAGAGATCTGGGTGAAACGAGGTTTTTAAATTATTAAAACAGTTGAATTCCAAGCCTGTTTCAGCGACTTACGACAAGCTTCCTACCCCAATTTCCTCATTAAAACCTAGAACCATGCCTAAAATATTATTTTTTTTGATTCCATTTCTCTTTTAGACCCGCAGAGTAGTGTTCCTCCACGGATAACTCATAGTTACCCTTTCGTAATGGCACGACAGAAAGCCAAAGTTCAACTGCCTTGCGTCGCTCAAGGATATCCTGTACCAAACTACAGGTAGGTTTTTGTTTATATTTTTCTTTTTCTTTTCTTTTCTTTTCTTTTCTTTTCTTACCATCTGCTGTAGGCTATATGACTGAATTTTCAATTCTGGCGTACACTCTATTTCGGTGGAACGTTTAGTAAATACTGCAACATAATGGGAATTATTTTGTCCAGAATTAAAATTTGAATGTCGACCTCTAGCTACCTTAGCTACTTCGATCCTTAGCTACCAAAATCTAAACCAACTCATGGACATGGATACATCTGACTACTTCTGTTACATTTCTAGTATTGTACAAGGGGCCGTGCTTCTAAGCTTCTGCGGACTCATTTCAATCTTCACATTTGGATCACTTTTTTACGCAAAGAGTTGCCTCCTTTAGAATTCATTCCCAGACTCTGTGGTAAATTCTACCTCGGTGAATTATTTTAAGGCATGTTTAGGTCTTCGTATTAGCCTTTGGTTCGGTGGTGCATCTATACTTTACTTTCTCGTAATATGTCCTTTTTATTACTGATTAGTAACACTGATACAAATTGTTAGAATGTCGTTATAAAATTATTCGTGCTGCATTTAGTTTTTAAAATAATGTCTTAACGGTAAAACTTACAGATGGGCTACTTTGTTTCAATATGTTGGATGACAATAATAATCACTTCCAGTCCTCTCTTCCAATGTGTTTACAAGGACACATCAAGGGAAATTCGACAATACTGACTAACAAACTGAGCAGGTTGCGAAAGGTTCGAAAACCAGCAAGTTCTTGCGTATTCTTTTTTTGAGAACACTCCATAAAATATGACACTCTTTAGCTGCATCCACTTGAGGTAGATTTAAAGAGTCTGTATCTTGACTTCGCAGATAATTTATTAGGTTCATATACACTTTGGATTTACATCTATTAGCATTTCTTCCATTCTCTTCCATTCGTTCAAATTCGACCTGAGTAGTCTTGAATGAATGAACGAACGAAATAATTTAGGAGGATGCGGAGAAGGCAGCGCTGTTGCCAGCTTAAGCTCAGCTCCCACAAAAAAAGGCTTATTTAAATGTAAAATGATGCCAAGAACACACAAAAGAGGAGTTCACTACAAAAATATAATATTTAAAATGTTTCGTGAACTTAGACAGCTCACTCAGCTTTAATCTAGTTTTAAAGCGCCTACTGATGGTGCCATTACAGTGTCTGCCGGCAGATTATTTCACACATTTTTCAACCTAACCGCAAAAACTATTTTACGGCAGTCCAAACGGGAGAATGGGACAAAAAAAAGGTTATGTGGATGTCCCATGTGACAACTGGAGGTTCTGACTGAGAAATACCAAGAGGCTTCCACAGGCATTTTCCCATGCAAAATAGAAAAGGCTAAAACGCGATTAGCATGGAGTCATCTCAGTTCCAGCGAATCCAAGTTTGTGAAACTGAGACGTTGTGCATAAGACAGGTTTTCAGTCCAGATAGGGACATCGTAAAATTCTTCTGGGCGGATTCAAGTGAACAATGTCTCCGATCAGGTAGGGCAACCAGAGGAGGTTACAGTACGCAAGCAATGTACGTACAAAAATAGTAAACGCCCACACTAAAGTTGGGACATACCAAATATTGAAGTAACGTCTCAGTACAGCAGCACTCTATTTGCTACTTTGACAGTGCTACAACAGTGGACAGTCTTCTAGTATACTATGAGTGCAAAGATCGTTGGAAGAACCAGGAACCTTGTACTAAAACATCCCATAAGAGATTGACATCCTATTTCGACTGACGTCAAACATAATTTACAATTCACAGTCCAAATAAGCCAAACTCAACCAGCTATGATAATGGGCCAACTGGTAGACGGCTCAAAACGAATAGTTTAGTCAATAACGGTCAGTGGCTACTTCATTGGAAATTAATCCTGACTTTCCGCAATTTCGTCCTCCTCCTCGTTAATGGTTGACCAATTCTGCCGAATCGGCACTGCAATTACCGACCAATACATTCCGCCTTCAGGGCTTGAAAACAGCCGATCATGCATTGACGGAATGGGCGAATTGGATGTCACCAAAGCAGAATAATCATTTTAACGCTGAAATGCTTCACCAAGCCATTCATGGCATGTAAGCATCGACATGGTAGATGAAGGGAACTCCTTCCCATGCCCCCCCCCCCCACACTTTGAACGCTCTTTGCTTTGGAGTCTGTACAACAAACAGTCAAAGCTTTGGTAGACAGGGAAGTTTAGCTTTGGCGCTTGTTGGCCAAAGGGTGAATGTTGCTTGGGGGTTTGAAATGCGATGCTCTTCATCATGGGCGAGTCAACAACATGAAAGTTCTGGTCTGTTTGCAACCGTAAACATATGCTCACCACGCATTTCGCAAATAACGGTAGAGCCATCGCACACTGGCTGGATGGTGGTTTCACGTGGACCGGCTTAAAATAACAGCTGTATTGATCCACATCAATCACCCTTTCAGTTTCTCTCTATCTGTCGCTCTCGTTCCCTATCGTTCTATCTCCAAGTCTTCCAACATAATGTATTTTGTTTGGCGGAAAAAGGAAAGAAGAAGCAAAAAGGAAAAAAATATTCCCAGCAACTGGACTCTCATTTCAGGTCCAGTGGGACGTTGTTGCTGCCAAGAATTTGAGACACCGGCGTTTTCGGACGCACTAACAACCACCATATCGGCAACAGCAGCAGCCAATGCATGGGTTGAAAGGCAACGTTGACAGCTGGACATGTCACGACTAAAGAAGAACGTTCAAAACAGGGGCAGTCAATGAATAATTAACGCTGCCTGCATCAACACAGGAAGACTGTTTTCATCACTGCACAGGAGGCTTGTTGATTTTGAAGTGGCAGCTGAGCCTCACAAAAGTTAGGATGAAGTTGAATTGTGCTGACCTCTCGAGTTTTCTGAAAAGATCATATCTGTGATGCCGCATTGCACTTTAGTGGGACCAGTATCAGAGGATGCCCCCGCAACCCTTCTGGATCCTTCCCCCCCTAAATGGGGGAAAACCTTTATTATATTATATTATTAAGTACATGGCTCCTAAAAGTTTACCTAAATAGACACTTTTTCATTTATGATCTGGTTCACAAAGCTGCCGAATAAAATTTACTTGAATATTTTAAAACTCGGTGACAACTTGTATTACCTTTTTTTGTGCCCGTGATTTTTAAACAGATCAAATAACTTTAGCTACCGAGTAACACACGTCATTATTATTAATATTATTATTGTTATTATGATAATATTAATGTGGAAATTAGGAGGGATATAACGAGCCTTTATACCTTGGATGTGATATTTAAATGTGATGTGATTGTGGACAATTTTTTTGATAAAAATATCGTGCATATGAACGAAATACCAGAAAGAAAAAATGTGAACTGGTCATGGTTACCATCGTGGCGTAAATTCATGTGGTTTGAGGTGCAAATCTTATATGACATCATTAATTCTAAATGAAACACCACGTGAGCTAAGAAATTAACTGAATGGGTCTAACATCAAACCAAAAATTTTAAAAATGGCTTATTGTTAGCAGAAATGTGTGATAATGGATGTTACTAGGATGTCGAATTGAAGGATATAAATGTTTAATATGAAATTTATGGATTTTTTTGTAGAAAATTTAATGTAAAAAAATTATATTTACTAAAGAGATTGTCGATTTTACTAATGTATGTAAATCATCATACGTTACTGTTTCAGTGCACGTAGAAGCGCATGCTTCGTGCCTTGATTGTATCACTTTGTGTGTTGCAGATGCTGAATAATATTATTATTAAAAATATTGCGATTACTAGGAAATAGGCTTTCAGCGCATTGTAAGCAAAGCGAGCAGAACTTTATTTCACGTTTATATTTAGTGTTTATTTTAATCATTTATCAATGGAAATATGTATTAAAAATAAATCAAACCTAAAACAGTGAAATAACAAAGCAGTAATTGCTCGAATACAAACTGTTAAACACGAATATAAATAAACAATTTAAAATCCTAAATTGGGCTTTATTTGAAGCAGTGTAATGACCCAAACGAGTTTTATAGAAAAATTGAAGAAACGGTTGGTGATATATCTATGCTATGAACATTGTACGCAGAATAAAGTGTACAGCACTGAAATGATTGCAAAGTGTAAATAAATCTCAGCAGCAAAAATTGTACTTGTAAACATATAAACTAAATGGACCCCTTCGACTATAGCGACCCACGTGCTGTTGGCCTTATGGCTAGTCCGAGTCTGGTGTTGGCGTTATTTTTCAGTCGTTCATTCTTCCGTCCTTCTATATGCCGTTCGACCACAGCCACTGTGGAGTCAGGTGATCGTTTTCAGCGGTATGGTTTACCTATGTTGTCACCTTTACTGCCCGTACCCTACATTTTGTCTGCCACGCTTCTTCTGTTTATATAGCACTGTAGTCCTAAATTAGAACTGTATTAGATTAAGTACAGGAACAAACAACCAAAGTGTTGGTTCTATATCCTCCCTTGAAAATTTTCAACGGAAAAAAAAAACAAAAAAAAAAAAAACAGCAGGAACAAGTGATTACAAGTGACAACTTATGGTAAGACAAAAAAAAAGGATAGGAAGGAAGGTTATCATTAGAACTAATTTATCACCAAAGGGTTTTTCTGCTAACGACATAAAAAGTCTTTGATTGCATTGCCAGAATTGGGAAAAGGAGTGATGTCAGTTATAAAAAATGCACATTGAAAATAAGGTTTATAAAATCATACCGTTGGGTAACTACCTAAAAATAAAGGATGGTAGATTTTGCATAAAACTTCGCCTAAATTTTGCATGAAACCAAGCATAAAACACCTGTTAACATTATAAAACGGCAAAACAGAACGCTAAATGTAAGGCCAATAAAACACCGGCTCATTTATTACTTCAAGCGTCGAAAAATTGACCCATGTTATGATGAATTTTTACGCTAAAAATATGAAGGGCATCTTATGCCTGACATACAGGTTAAAAGAATAGCGAGATTCCAAGCAGAAGTAGTCACAATGGAAGACAACTCTACACTGCAAAAATAGCGTTGTAAGATACAACACCTACATGATCTTAAAAATCGTTATGAGGACGCTTTGGGTCTAATAATGAGGTTTTAGGCGTTGTAAAGCACAACGACTACTCTACAAACTAACGTCTAAAATCAGTCTTCCGAGGACGAATATTTGTAGATGTTGCATGTTTAAACGTCTACAGAATAGGTGTTGTAAACCACAACGTCTGTAAGTGTTGTAACCTACGCCGTCTATAGGTGTTGTAAACCACAACGTCTATACGTGTTGTAAGCCACAGCATATGTAGGTGTTATAAATCAAAACGTCTGTAGGTGTTGTAAACCACAACATCTATAGGTATTGTAAACCACAACGCTGAAAACACCTAACAAGGCACTGAATGACGTCACAAATATAATTAAGAGTAAACGTCCGCTTAACAAAATACGCCAAGGATGACTTTTCCAGTTTTTAATATTTTGTTATAGTCTATCTTAGATAAGATTTTCAGTCTTTGGATGAAAATACTGTTGACTAAACTATGTTTTTATCCAAGTTTGGCAAACAAAAATTATGCCTGGATTTTATTATTCAGTAGGTTTTTCCTAATAACTTAATTATGGCAAACGAAAATTGCAGTCCTTTACTTTACAGCCAAACTGCAGCTTTTATTGCTGTGACTGGACTTGCAATTTTTTTTTAAATCTATTTTGTATTGCTTTAGAAACTGTTGTTCAACCATTTTTGTGAAAACCGGAATTTCACACCAAGCAGAATTAAACACGTTTGTGAGCCGAACCTTTAACAAAAGCCTCGAGTGTAGCTGTTATGCTAATGTACAGGAATTATTTGGTTAAGTTTGGTACTGATGTGTAGTTAAACCATCAATAACAGTAAATGTTTGCCTTACACTTAATTCATTTAAAACTGTTCTGACGTTAGGGACGAATTAATAAAAAGTACCCAAGTAATCCGAAAACCACAAGAAATGTGCAGTTGCGTCTGCATGTGGTGGTTTAACAAGTTTCTTTGTATTGAAATCCCTGAATACTCGGCGTGTTTGGACAATAATACAGTCGGCCTCTTGACGCATGCTGTTCATTTGACCTGTGGGCTTGTTGGGCGGCCAATCGGCTGTAACCCTTCCCACCTGCTTTTCAAAATAACACAACAAAGATAGCGGCATAACACAATAAAGGCGGGCGTTATGTAAACGCAACGTCTATTACATGCGTTGTAAAACGCAAGTCTATTGTACGTGTTATAACACATAACGTCCGCTGAAGGTGTTGTAAAACACAACCTCTACTGCAGGTGTTGCAAGCCACAACATGTTGTGACCACAACGTGTTGTAAAAAAGGAGATAAACAGGTGTTGTGATAGACGTTGTGAATCATAACGTCTATTTTTACAGTGACAGGAACAACTCGTTCCTTCAAACTTCAAGACAACCTGATTTCTTCAAACTGATAGGAATTTTTTCCCAACGCTGCAACAGAGCTCGGATGCTGATTAATAAAAGTTTAATAGTCCTTGTGTACCCTAGAACAACAATCATACACGAAGTTTTTCCTAACTTTCACAAAGTAGGCTTCAGGCCCTAAGTATGCTCAGTCTTTTTAGCTCGTGTATGTATGTGTGTGTATGCGTGTGTGTCAGTTCCGTGCCCTTCATTCTAACCATCCTCCATCCACCATCTGATCTCTACTTGGTATGCTGAAACCGAATTCCACTGATGTGTAAGCCGAACGTTATTTACACGAGACCAAGTTTTGTGTGAGCCCTTTTCCTCCTCCTTTCCTTTTCGATGCCTTCTGCATTCCCTTCCCTTCCGAAAGGGAGGCAATACCGTCATTACGTGCGCCATTCATCGATTCCGTTTGGTTGCTGCCATCATGGCCGAAACTCCAGTAATGTGCAACTTGCCACCGAACGAAGAGAGAGTGAGAGAGGGGCAAGGGCGTCAAACGCTGCACAAATCGAGAGAAAGGGAGAATGAAACCCGAAGTGAGTTGTGGAAGATCGTCAAATGTCACCGCAGGCCATCCTATAGTTTATTCCCCGGGTGCTACAAACGCGGTTAACGAGAGCATTAAACGCTTCGCTAAGTTGTTGAAATTCCACCCGAATCGAGTCGGTCGGGGGTATGAAGCCCTACGGCAGGTACACGTACTGCAGTGATGGAAGCAAGTGGGGCAGTCGTGCACGCACGCTTAAGCCCAATCCCACCAATAGCCCGCAAAGATTCAACAACCGTGATTTTCCAATATCCTGCCTGTGCTAGCATGATACTGGTGCACTTTCTCTGCAGACTCCTAAAAATCCCCCCGTGAACACAAACAATATGCCATTAACACGAAGGTAATTACTCAATGCTACTGAATTTAAGCCTTAAACTTGAGGAAGGCACTGTTGGTAGTGGTTAAAGGATGTGGGATGAAGTTGTCTGATGGATAGTTTCAATAATGCAGTTCAATTGCAAGTATTTTTTTATACATATAAATTTATTGACGTGATCAAATTATTTCTTAACAAATAATCCATTGAAACCCTGTATTACTAACATGTGGGGGGGGGGATTGAGGCTTAATGGCGCGTCGACAGCTTGGTCATTAGCGCCAACCTCAGTCACTAACATGTGGAATAACGGGAAAAAAATCGATGTAAGTAATATAAGGTAACATCAATAAAGTACGTGTATGATAAAGTAACATAAATAATATATAGGCCTATTTGCTGATGGCTTATTTCAAAATTACCTTTACTAAAATATGGACAAACGTTTATGCATTTTTAATGGTTGCGTTACTATTACTACTACTTTATGCAGGAATTTCACTTTGCAATTATGCAGTTACTCTTACCAAGAATTTATAGGGTTGGGGAGGAGAATTTGTAACTCTAAAAAGTCACTATTGAAACGTCCTAGATCCATTCCAATTAGTTCCATCACAGCTTTCAGAGGCGCCACGTGTTCCATCTGGTAATTTTTGCTCATTTTTCAGCCCAAATCTAAAGTAAACTCAATTACAACTAAGCTAAACTAAATAATAATTAAATACAAGCTTGTTTCGTTTAGGTTAGTTTAATTTCAGGCTGAAAACTGAGTAGAAATTCCCACATAAAACTCGTAGCGCCCTCTATAAACTCAGACGGAACTAATTGGAATGGATCTAAGACGTTGCAGTATGTGGTCTCAGTCACAAATTCTCTTCCCCAACCCTAAAATTCTTGCTCTTACTGATAGATGTACTACCAAACTACTAAAATACAAGTAGTTCCCACCTCATGATATGGGCTGGAATGAAATGAACACTAAATGTTAAAAGGTTAAACTTATGCCTCTTTCTTGCCTCCCCATGCAGAACTTGATCACATGCTTGATGATCACGTGAAGTGATCATTTAAAGCATGCCATGAAGTTCTGCAAGTGGTCACAAGCCTTGGAAACTAATGCTTTACGAGAGAAATAGTACCCCAACAGTTTTAAAAATAATAAGTTCTTTTATTGCAAGCAAATCTCGAAGCTTATAGAAAGTTTGTATGAGATTTTACATCATCTTATTCAGGTCTGATAATTAATAATAATAAATTATACATGCACATTATACATACACATTATACATACACTAAATATCGCACAAAATATAAATTACTTTACGTGTATAACTTATTCATAAATTATCGGCACTTCTCACTGGACTTGTAATATGTATCTAACTGATGTATCATGAGGTATTTTTTAAAATTTATCCTTATTCTTTCATATTTACACATGTTAACATATTTTCTGACAATTTATTAAATAATTGTGGTATGTAATTACTTTTTTCCTCTTTTTCCATATGCATTATTCCAGCTTGGCATCTCGTATCTCCTTTTTCCTACTCTTATTTTATCTAAATTTGTTGTGGCTACTTTGAATGCATTGCTATGATAATTTTTTGTTATTACTATACTGTATATTTGATGATTAGTATGTCAGTAATTTTTCCTATAGTCAAAATGTTACCGTGTAAGTGTGAGGCCTTGGAAACTGCTTTTTAAATGCGTAACACTTGCGAACCTTAACATTGAAACAACACCTGTTGCAACATGTGTACAGAAAAAAGTTTTGTAGAAATGCCTGCTTCGAATTTTGCACTGTGTTACTTTCCACCGTAGAACTAACATTCGGTCTTCTAACTGTTTCCTTGTGGATTACAATACAGCGATGTCAAAGCTCTTGCAATAAATAATCTTTTCAGCTTCGGAGCTAACCTAAATGGACGTCGGTGCCCAACCCCTTTACCTTAAGTCCCAGGATCAGTTGGCTTGAATTGATTACTGTTATCGATAAGTGTTCCAGAGGAATCGCAGAGTGGAGTGCGGCTGCCAATAAACCAACCCATCTGTTATAATTAGACGCATGAGACTCCCATTGTCTACAAGGGTAAGACTCTCCATCGAGCAACGCTTGACGAAACCCTTTCTTTACTGGATGTGCGTGCTTCCTGCCACCCCGTCGAGACAGTCGTTAAATTTGTATGAATCGAGAGACACCACTTCCTTAATCCCAAGGCGTTGTTAGAGCATTGTCATGGCAACCGAAGCAAGATACTTTTGGTCAAGCAGCGCCATTAATTTATCAGTCAAGCCAATGCGTTCGGTTGTTACATGTTGCTGAAAGCTCGCCTAGCAACCGCAACTTCGTAAATGACCACTAGAATGGCCATTATGTTGAAGGTGATACCAAAACAGATTGCCAGATAAGAGATAGCAACCAGCACTTTTGGGTTTTTTTAAGGTTTGTAGAAATTAGAGACATAATGGACGCCAAGGCACTGAATGCAAACCTCAGTTAATGAAATAAATGGTTTATATTTCGATGGCAATTGGCCTTATCTTCTTCTATCTTCGATTAATTAACACGACCGGCAGGTAGTTTTTATTAAGGATTTGTCTGTGTGCGAAAATTTTCAGGAAAACCCGCAGGAGTTAATTTGATTTGATTTGATTTATTGAGGAGCATTGACATTATCAGAGGCTAATAACTAGGAAACAGGCTTTGGGCCTATTGTAGGCGGAGCGAACGATTCTTCAATTCAAACTTATATTTAGTTTTTATTTTAATGACGATACCACACTTGTTAATAATTCTTAAAAATCTGGGTACATTACTTAATGGGCTTTGTTGGGCTGTTTGCCTTTTGGCGTGACGTACTGCTATTCTTTGCTGGCCTTTTTTTTATTTTAGCCTTTTTTTTTAATGTAGGTCTATGTTAGGTGTCAAATTTACGTTAACAAGCTTTCGTTTGCTCCAGCATTTAGTTTTTGTTTAGTTATTTGTAGCCTCTTTTCGCAGCCAACACTGAGGACGTGGGCCATCGCCACGATTAAAAATAAAACAGCACGTAATAAGGCGTTTAACTACAAGCCAAACAATCATCAGTACGATAATTTTTTAACAATAGTCAGAAGATTCAAAAGGTTCATAATACTGCTTTGGTATAAGATTTGACACCGCCACCAACGAAAATGTTAAGCTGGCACACCTCTATCACGCAATGCAAGATAATATATTATTTCCTAAGGGCGCGTTTATGCAACCGCTCGCCTTTGCATTCTCGCAGCTAGAAGCTAGAAATCATCTGAATTTCCAACATGGCGGCGGTTTTAGCTATGTCGACTCGCAATGAAAACGCTGAATGATCAGAGTTCGGAAGATGCTGTGAAAATTTCGTCAGGAGGAATTCTTTATCTTATTGTCACGGATTATAAGACTTAAAACATGTACTCAAATGACGTCGGATTTAGCTAATCCAGATAGCTTTGTTACCATGGCAACGACAACTTTGCCATTGTGATTAAATTCTCGCTGCGAGAATGCAAAGGCGAGTCGTTGCGTAAACCCTGCCTAACTCTTATGACTGCAACAGCGATCTCTATTATATAATCTGAAAGAAATAACCATCACAATTTAAGTTTAAAATGTGTTAGACGGTTACGTGGACTCGAAACCAAAACCGTGTTGCATCGCATGAAGGAATAGGCTTAATCTCGAACCACTGTTGTAATCTGCTACTAACGAAAGTAAATCGGAGATAAATATTAGGCCTAAACGCTAAAAATTAGGCCTAAAACCTAAAATTATGTCTGCCCAATTTTTAGCGTTTAGGCCTAATATTTATCTCCGATTTACTTTCGTTAGCAGCAGATTACAACAGTGGTTCAAGATTAAGCCTATTCCTTCATGCGATGCAACACGGTTTTGGTTTCGAGTCCACGTTACCGTCGCAACCAGGAATTGAGAGAGGCGGGCAAATTATTGTTTCGTGTTTCGTGCTTTCGTGTTTTGTCTGATGTCAATATCGTTTTATAATACTGCTTGGCCTTGATACGACGATTTCAGGTTTCATATTCGGGATTCCCAACGCTAGTGTAGGCGCCACTTTCGTTGCCATGTTGAATTGAATAATCTCTAAAGCATTCTTTTTTCAAATGAAACTAACGTGTGTCGTTAATGGAATCCTTTTGTTTTTATGGTTGCGTTTGTTACTGTTGTGGTTAAATTTTTCAAGCATCAAATGTTATTATTTCGTTGAGTTACGTCGAAAAAGATTATTAGCTAGAAAGCAGCAACCAAAATGTAATTTGCCGTGTTTTTTAAAGTTCACTTGACTATACCATTAGCATGGTGTATGCTTCGTCGGAATTCCTTAACTATTCACGACTCCATATTTACATTGGTGAGTGTAAGATATACATTCAAAAATTTTAAAATTTCTGCAGTAATAATAATTGTTCGATTTACGTTAAATTTTGGCTCATCAATACTTTTGGGGGTATAATGCGTTGTGCGAAATTTCATTTCAATCCGACCATTCGTTTGGACTCCACCCAGACTGTGCAAAAGTGCAACCAACGGACCAACGGAACAACATTTGCAATTTGGTGTCCGTTATAGGCTATGCTTCGCTCGCTTGCTCCGCCAATAATTTTTGGCCATTCCTTGAAAATTGCCCAAAACGGTGCAAATAGAAACTTGTCGCAGGTTTTTTTTTGCAAACCAGGTGATAAATCCCCAGATCAGGTTGTGTGTACTCAAAACCTTGATATCTTTAAGCGTTCCCTGCGGAACTGTAACCTTTCAAAATTTTTGCAAAGATTTTAGTGGGTATTTTTTTTGCTTCTCCCCAAACTCAACTTGTTGCGCAGTTGTCCTCCAATGCCCCCCCCCCCCCAACCCCTCCCAACATTAGTCCTTTCGGCACCATTCCGCGTATAAACTCCATCACCGACTTCTAATGTTGGTTGGTTGTTAGTGGCCTACGTGGTCCTTTCCACACCAGTTGCAAGTAATGTATGCAACAAACTTATTGTTATATTACTTATTATTATTTAACTAGCTGTAAAGCTCGTCATGAAGATGGGCAACTCTACGAGTGCTACTGCCTCATAACAGTGAAATGTGTAATTTAAATAATTCCGGTGTTTGACGATGGGTAATTTCCTAAGGTTGCTTTGCTTACTGAATCCATGTATCCTGTGATTCATTCCACCATCCTTCATTCATTTCCGTTACCCGGGAGCAAACGGTGTCTTTCACCTCCTGTGGCATGGTTTCTTTTTTCCGCACTGAATCCAACTGTTCATTTTATGTGTCTTTCAAAGCCCTGTAACCCGGGAGCAGACAGAAATTTTTTTCGTCTTTTTCACTCAAGCCCGATTACGTGACTTCATGAAACTAAGTACAATGCATGTTTGTAAAGACATTGTTGTTTGCAACATTGTATTGTTACACCATTGCTTCTGCATTGTTTCCTCCGATGAATTCTTTTTCGCAGTCGCAGTTGTTATCTCTTGAAGGAGGGCGTGAACAACTTAGTCGGCCATTGCAAACTACTCACGAGCAACGAAGATTTTACTTTGAGTGATGTGCTGTGCAAGATCCCACTTCTCAGTTTCTGGGTTGGATTCCCAAGAGGGCGATGATTGCGGCGCACACGTGTACACTGGACAGCGTGGGACTGGTACAGGTCTTGGAGTTGGTGTGCCATGGTGAAAGGGGAGTGTGAACGAGAGTGAGGGGCGGTGTGATGGTGGAGTGACGAGAGCAAGTCGTGGTCCTTTGTTGTAGAATTCTGTGGTATTTGGTATTTTGTATTTTTATATCCTGTTGTAATATTCTGTAATAGAGCGTACGGCTTACGGCCACAGCTCTGGCAATAAATTCAATTCAATTCTTTTGTTTTTTCTGCCGGAAAAGATATTGTTGTTTTCATCATTGTTAAAGCATTGTTTAAAGCATATTTTGGCTAGCGCTGGCAAAAGAGTGGCATCAACCGTTTTATGGGTTAAGATAATGTTAATACGTTACCATTGTGCAACATGCACCAATGGTGAAACAAGGAGACGAGTCGCTCCAGATTGGAATAAAAATGCAACGACGTTTTGGCGTGAGGAATGCAAAATTGTCATTGAGCAAAAGATTAATTCTTTATTAAGAACCAAAAATGAAAAGAGCTAGCTTTCACTGAAATCTTTCAGTTTTAAATCGTATGTTTCTATATCTATAATTTTGAGGCCGTCAAAACTGGGCGAAAACACGATTGAACTACTTACTTACTCACTTCTTCAGTGCTGGCTTAGAGGAGCCAGTAATTGTTTCCAATTGTTTTCCTCGATTGTTTGCCGTGACTACTACAACTGCTTGCAACAATGCAGAAGCAACTATTGCTCTTCCTAACACTGTCATACTGTAATACTGGGGACCTTGGAAGTGAGCTGACACACATTAAACAATAATAATAAATAATAAAATAACTTTCTTTGGTCCAATTAAAAGAGCAAAGTCGACATGCAACCACATGGACCATTAACAGCACGCCATATTTTCATAATAAAAGTACGCATAATAAAAATTCGCATTTGCAAATGCATGCCAAAATAAAAAATAAATAAAATGAAGACTTCTTGAAAGATGCTATAATAGGAATTAAACAAAAAGGCAGTAGAACTGGAATAAATGAGAATTGGGGATGGCTGGCCTCAGGGGTAATTTTCACGGCGCAAAAAGTGTTCCCTTAAATCACACGTGTTAAGTTTTTTTTCTTTCTTACGGATGATATGCAACGACAGTACTGAAACAATGTCATCAGAGAGCGAGTTCCTGACTGTAATCACTTCCAGACAAAAAAATTGTCTCCTGCAATTGAGTGTTTATGGGGAGTATCTGAAAGCTTGTAAAGATTTGGGTGATGTGAATGTATACAATTCGCAGATAATTAGATAAGGTACCAATAGAAATATTTAGAGTAAAGTCCTTGTTAAATGCGAAGGTTATTTCGAGACTGATACGGACAATTTTGTAGGAAATTCCTATGATCTTTTCCACGCCATAATCAACATGATAACGAGCGCAATCCTAGGTGAAAAACGAAATAAAATGTGCAGTTTATTTCGTTTTTCGCCTAGGATTGTGCTCGTGATCATGTTGATTAAGGCGTGGAAAAGATCATAAGAATTTCCTACAAAATTGTCCGTATCAGTCTCGAAATAACCTTCGCATTTAACAAGGACTTTACTCTAAATATTTCTATTGGTACTTTATCTAATTATCTGCGAATTGTATAAATTTCGGAACTTGATTTTTCGTAAAATTCATTATTGCAGACCATGAATACGGTCTGCAATTGCAGAAAGTGGCTTGACCTCCAATTCGGCGTCATCCACAACTTGAAAACACCAAATATGAAAGCATTGAAGCATGTACTTCCTCTTTTAAGAACAAAAGGTTGTCTCGAAAACATGAGGTCACGCAGTGTGAATTTTCTCCAGAACGAACACAATAAGATGCATATATTACTAATTCATAAGAAAATCCCTCTTGATATGCTATCCACTTTTGTAGTTGTAGGTAGCATCATTTCAAAATAAAATTCCATAGCTGAACTGTAGTATCTTAATGAGCAGCCACTCAACCCCCCCCCCCAAAAAAAAGGAATATGCTTATTTTTCTTACACTGATTTTCGTAGTTTTCTCAAAAGAAAGCTGTTGTTTCTAAACTAGTAACTAAAAACACGCATAGTATAATATAATAATAATAATAATAATAATAATAATAATAATAATAATAATAATATTAAAAAGGTTTAACCACACCAAAGGTGGTAGAGTACTAGAAAGGTGAAACCACTAACACTAGTCCATGTCACATTAAAAAAATTAATGAATGAGCAAGCGTTATTCACAATACAAATTAGGGCCTCTTCAAGAAAATTCGTTGACAAGTTTTCATTAAAAAACTATTCTAGCAAAAAGTATACTAGCAAAAACATTTAGCTGTGAATAAATTTATCGAAAAGTTGTTTTCCGTGTTTTGAATAATATTCCTATTTGAATTGGTGAAGAAATTGTACCAATCATGAATAATATTCTTGGTGAGTTTGTTTAGCTAGAGATGAAATAAATATTATTACGGGCGGTTTAAGAAAAAAATTGCATGGTTAGACCATCCAACCTTATGGTTTATGTCTCCAACTATTAATAACAAAGTTACGAAATATGACAATGAAATCCATCGAAGCATGGACGATGTAAAGTAGCGGAAAGAATTACACATAAAATAAAAAGGTTCGTTATTCAAGCAGATAACAAAACCTTCCAGGTTTGAAGTCGATGAAGCCATAACCACTCTAAAAAACTAATTGGAGGGGGGGGAGGTTTGAGGCTTAATGGGGCGTCGACAGCAAGGCTATTATTTCCAACCTCAGTCACAGTGCAGTAGTCCGGGTTGCCACTGCACCACACATTACAGAGATGTTAAACAAACCGCAAATCTAGATATTATCATAGATCTGTACCGTCTGCAAAAATTTGAAAACCCCGGATAGAAGGACAGACTTAATGCTAAAACTAATGCTAAAACTTAATGCTTAATGGAAAAATGTTTAATGGAAAGACTACTGCTATATGCTCAAAACACAAGTATGAATAGAAAAATACCCCCTTCATAAACGAACGAGAAAGTGAATAATGTAAAGAGGTCTAAACGTACACACGTAAGCTATAAGATATTGCAAAACACACATTCACTTTTTCCCTTTACGCGAAACACTATTCCTGCCGGTAAGGAAGCTTTAAATTTGCAACTCAAAAAGTTCGCTACATAACGATTTTGTTTTCATTTTTCTAAAATTTGCAAATTTCGAGGAGCATCCGTTTACCGCCGTACAACGACCGAATGCTGTTGTCATGTTGACAACGCAACATTACCTGAATGACGAAATGGCCTGGTCGTTTAGGCCGCAAACTGCCATCTATTTACAATGGACTAAACTCGTACATTCACCAGCATTGCCAACACCGAGTCAATGGGAGCTTGCGGCATGTTAGTTTATGGTATGACGACACGTTTCCAGTTGACCGTTTAACGAAGCTAATTTAGTTTATCTCGGGGAAATTTTGGGTTGACTGAAAATTTATTGGGAGTTATATTTTACCTTGAGACTGACCGCTGAACAACAACTTGTTCTAGTCTTATCGTTGCAGCAGCGTGCGTTTCTCTGTACCTCTGACGGTTGACGAACGGCATAGTGTTGTATACTTCGTTTGCGACAGTTGGAAGAAAAACAAAAAAATCATGGACAGTTACATGGTTAGTGTACGGGATGGAATTCATCCATCAATGGTTTTGAAACCACTAAAAAATAAACGCCCTTACTGACAGCCGTTTGAGAGAAGAAGGAAGCTTGGAGGACTAGACACCAGCCACTATCCTTTATATTTTCCTTAATTTATGTATTTCGTTTATGTTTTTGTGCCCTTCATCAATGGTTGCCACGATAGCCGAAAATGTAAGTTCTATATGAATAAATGTGCATTCAAGTGTTAGGATAAAGTGATTCATCAAAAATTACAAGCATTCCTAACAGAAAATAAAATATTTTTAGAGATGCGGTACGGTTTCAAAAAGTAAAGCAACAAGAATTAAAACATTTAAACGAAAAAATTGTGACATTACTAAATAATGGGAATTTTAGTGGCTCTCCAAAAATCATTCAACCCTTTAGACAGAAATATCTCTCCATTTAATCTGCGAGGTTGTAGCACTATGGGTGAAATGTATGAAATCCTGAAAATTATCGAACTAATAGAATGTTTACTGCAAAGATTCTCAGTAAATGAGGTGATGCAGTAGTGTACAATTAATTCAGGGAAAAACTCGACGTAAAGCTTTGGACTTTTATCATTTTTACTGTACATGAATGATAGCGATAATAACCTTTAAAAATTAATAATTTTTGAAGATACTGTTTGTCTAAGACTACAAGAAATTGTAAAAACAATTTGCAAATTTTCGGCAAATTCAAATATGGTGATGCATAAATAAAGTTAACATTAGAAGGAAAAAAATACGTTTACTTGGAAATTGAAACTGCCGATACAAAAATTGTGCAGCTATACATTCTTTTTTCAATACAGTACATATCCAGTGCATAATGGTGGTGTTTCAAGTAATAACAGCACTGCGTTAAAATTAATTACTGCCATAGGCTTAAAACTGGTAAGTAACATGACAAAAACATACTACGGAAGTTGTTTGAATATAGGTTTTAAAAATCGAAAACGGTCGTACGAAAACTAAGTCGAATCATACATGCCTAAAATATTCTGGGGTACGCTAGTCGAGCTTCTTAACCGCACCGATGGCTGCAACTGGGCTTCCAAAGCATTGCCTCCTTGAGTCATTAAGCCTCAACCCTTCTCTCAATGGACTGATATAAAATAAGGTACGGTATAAAATAAGATCAAACAATACACCACAATACCGATTTTAAAACGGCCTCCAACAATAATGTTATTATAAGGCTTCAATTACCTCACAGAGCGCATTTTAAGTATAACTAGAAGTAGCTAACTGGCTAGTCTAGAAGGATGTGGGTGTGGGTGTTGTTTAAGTTGCGGTTTGAAGAATTGAATTTGCTGTTGTTGTTTTTTTAGACTATTACGTTGTTACCTTAAGTTTGTTATGTCGTCAAGTACGCTTCCCAAGACAGGGCAGATGTCCTGGGATCCGTGTTCACAGTGGCTCAAATCAATGGCTTCAGTGATTGCAGCTCAAACCAGACAGACAATTAAACCTCAA
>JAHWFP010271029.1:0-10074 GCA_023313725.1 Lithobius niger
AAAAAAAAAACTCTTCCTGACCGACCACTTCCAAAAAGACATGTGATCAGCACAGAATTATAATTTTCGTCCAAATATTTAGGTCTTCAAGCAAGAAACAATGGTGGAACGAATGCAATGCCACTAAACCAGGAAAAAAAAGTTCAAATATGAGGGCTTAATGCCTCATTATACTTACAATAAAATGATTAAAAAATTCTCAAAAACAGGGAGCAAGTCCCACCACTGCCAAATGCATCTTTTAAAGCATTTTTCATCAGTTTATTGTAAGTACAGTATGTGCCATTAACCCTCGTGTTGCAATATTGTTTGTGGCTTACTGGCATTGCATTCATTCCATTGTTTCTTGTTGTATTTAGTGACGAAGATTACCAAATTTGGCCGAAAATTAAAACTACATGCTGATTACGTGTCAGAGAAATCGGTCAGGTGGCTCTCTTTTTTTTTTTGTCTGCATAACCTCTACAATCCACAAAATAATTGGTTTTATTAAAATATTTCATTATTTGCTCGGTCTCTTTAAAGAAACGCAGCACTATATTTTGGAAGATTGGTAATCGACTGTCTGCGTGAAACTGAGCGAGCGCGTTCATGTCGGGCGTTCAGAAAAGAGCATCGAAGTATTAGGTTTTAAACTATAACCCAATTCCCAACTGTGGGACTGCCTATATTTCTTCTGTCAGCAATTTTATTTGCACCGTTTCCAAATTTAATGTTCCTGTTAAAATTGGCTCAAAACCAAGCACATGTAGGAATTTTAGAATGCTCACTTAAAAAACCTGAAGAGTCTGTAACTCGCAGATGTTGAACACTGAACAGTAAGACAAAACCAACGTAAAAAAAAAAAGAAAGAAAAACCATACAAAAATAAAAACCATCAGCCAAAAAACACAACAGAAAAACGAGTGGATCTTGCCAGTAAGGTGTAGCCTATCAATTTTTGAGTCGCATCGCTTACCATAACAAAAGAATAGGGTGTGACAGGGAAGCATGCTCCATCCCAGAACCTATATAAAATTTATAGCCACTTTGAGTGTGAAACTTGGCTCGCCTTTAATGGCCACTTTTATGGGAGGGGGTCGAGCGGGTTTATTATTACGTCGTGCGGCACGCGTAGTGCTCTAGCACATATAGCCTACATATTTATATTCTATTTTTGCGTCTCAGCTTTAAGTTGGCGGCCGTCGATCGATTGCAACTGCCGGGTAGTTGCTTGGCCCATGTCTTTGCATTGATCGATCGGATACTCGTGTCTGTCGTTTGCCGACTACGGACTGACACTGCCCTCCCCTCCTAAGAAGAAGAAACGGCCGGCCAGTGTCCATCGTCGGACGGAAGAATAGGACGATAAGAAAGCGCGTGTGGCCGTGCTAATGCTTCTCGAGTGCGTTGCTTGTGCGTCAGTAGCTCGAGTGGCTGACCTGCCCTGGCGATCGGAAGGACGTGTAAACGTGTCTACCTGTTTGGTTCATGCAGTTCTCGCCAGACGTCATGTATGCTGAACACCGTTCATCACAGAATTTGGCCACCCCTAAAACCCTTTTGCCCGTCACCCACAACAATTAAAGGGAACATGTCTTTAGTCCCGGTTGGCCCGTACTGTTTCAAGCCTATATCTTGGACGCGTTGCCGGGTCCGCAGCTCTGTGAATATGGATACCGGCAAACACAAATTTTAAGGAATATTTGGAGTAGTTTAGAGTTGATTAGGTTTGGTTAGGTTACGTTATGTATCGTGTGATTACGCAGGTTGTTCACTTTAACAAGATCAAGGCCTAGTTTTCCATTGATTCACCGGGACCAGAGTCTTTCAAACTTGGATCCCGTCGCCGGGACCAGAGACACAGCCTAGAGGGAAGGTCCAACCAAAAAATTATGGATCCATCTCAAAAGTTTGATTGTTTATTTGGTGGCATGCAATGGCTCGGAAACCAAATGGGCACGTAAAAATGGTGGATCTTGAATGGCCGTTACCATGGTATGCCATGGTTAATACCTTGGGTGATATCTTGAATGGACTTTTTTAAGTTCATTGGGACATTAATTTTTATTTTTTATTTATGCGTCCTAGCATACCTAAGTAAATACGGAATTTAGATAAAAAGTTCTTTCCTGAAGGACGAAATCACACAAAGCATTGGTAAACACACGAATGTTAATTTTCGGTCTAAAATTTGCAGGCCGTGGTCAACTAAAATATAAACGATACGTAACACAATGCAAAATTGAGATGAAAAGGCTCTCGAGCAAAGGTACTTAAATAAAAATGGTAAAATCTAAAAACTACATTCAGCTCGCGTGAAGCTGTTTACAGCTAGGTCGCCCCATCTTGGAATGACGCCACCAAATATTTACAGGACAACTTTTTATCCAAGTTCACCGTGCCTACAAAATGATTTTACAACTTACATAGAGAATCGTAAACCAATGCCGACGTAAAAAAATGAAATTCGAAGCACAGTTAAACGTTTTACAGGCGATCACAGTTAGTGATAAAAGGCATTGCAGTACACAGGGTACATGCAGGGCTAACCCGAGGGGGGGGGGGGGGAGTCAAGTGTGGCTTCTGTCCCTGAAGGCCCGTGCTTCAAGGGGGCCTCAGGCCACCACCTCAGGCTAAAAAAAAAATGCAAAAAGGGTGTCAAGTTTTTTTCTGTGGCACGCTGGCTTTGGCCTACGAGAGGCCCTACGAATGGGCCTGCCTGCGGGCCTACTAGCTGACACGAATGCAGACTGATTCATTGAAAAAGCCACAAAAATAATAATAAAAAGGCCCTTAGATTACTGCCAGGGCCCAAAGTAAGTGAATTCCACCGAAAGATGTGAAGGGCTCCCAGAAAATTTGGAGCCCTAGGCCCCCATCAGACTTCTGGGCGACCTGGCTACATGCAAGCAAGGGTCAGCCATTGCACCTTCCTACGTGTCCCAGTGTGCTGCAGTGCAGTATTTCCGGGAAATTTGGTAGCCTGTTCCGAATTGGGTACAGTTTTTCATTGCTTTGGAGTTGGTTTATATGGTTCCTGCAACTTCCACATTTTTACTGCTCGCGACCCCATGCAGCCAAATGTGGAACTACTGGTCGTAACTATTTTCTGGAATAATCCTTGTTAAAAATGTGCCCGTAAGGTTTTAACCTATTAGATAGGTGCGAAATATTCCACTCGTACAGCGTTTAGTCCAGGCCAGGAAAGGTCTCTTCCAAGCTTTTGGCATATTGCTTTTCCATTGGCTGTTGTTTTTGCTGCCTCCACTGACGTCACAATGCATCTCAACAGCTTACGCACATGCGCACAAGCCGAAACCAGACCGGAGCCAGTGACGTTACACGAAGTATTGGAGGGAAAACGACTTAATGAGCTGGGGAAGGACCAACCTTCCTGTATACTAACGTTCCACTCGACTTTGGTCCAGGCACGTAACAATTCCGCGCGCAACAACGTTCCACGACCGAGAAGCGCGGAAGGAGAAGGGTTTTTCACACCAGGGCCAATTGGTGGAGAAATCGCGTGACTCGCACCCCGACTCACTGCCAGTTCACGCTCGTATCGGAAACTTGACGCCTTTTAGCACTGCTTTGGTAAAATAAGATTCTGGAGTTGTTGAATGGAATCAACTCGCCTGGGGCCGGAAAGCAAAATCCTCAGCTTTTCTCTCAGACGACCTTGTAATAAAGGATGGAATACGAATCGGTGGATGCAGCACGGAGACTCACACGTCCTACAGACGTACACTAAGCTCCGGACGAGGCATAGTTCAGAAGTTAGTGACGTCATGACCTTGGACACGTCATGGTGAATCCGGGCTCGTTAATGCAACGAGACCTTCTCGCTCGCCGAAAGCTATTTGCTAGGCAACCGTTATTTATTTACGATTAATTTCCCGTTTCTAATAAATGATTGCGGTAATAGACAACAAATTAAATGTGTTATAAATAACAACACGGACAAAGAACAAAGTGCAACCGTCATTTTAAACATTGCTACAACATTGTTGCCATTTCACGTCATTTCCAAAATTTGCTATTCTCGCTGAAAAAATACCTTCTAGCAGTGATCAAACGACGGTAGAATAAATAGCTACTCGCAGCGAGCATTCAAAATCCAACATGGCATCCATTTAGGAGTTATCGATTCGAAGACAAACCTTCGAATGACACTATTCAGGAATCTGTCCGTCGTCGTGTACTGCAGTAAAAATTGTTTTCTTGTTGTCATAAATCGACGCTGCCATGTTGCAAGCATCGTACGTCGTGTCGCGAGGCACGAGGAGAAAATTTGCGTCCGCGTTGTTGCCATGGTTACTACGTATAGACAACTTGAAAGCCGCATTCTCCAACAAAGGCGAGAAGCAGTCAGCAAATTTAGTATTGACCAAGTAAAGGCTAGGAAGCGAGAAAATTATCCTTGCGTAAAGACGCCCTCACTGCGACGTGTCCAACCATTCCCCGAACCAGCAATACGTATATTTAACCCTCGATCAAATCTCTTCTAACTATGGCAAACCATTACAGGCTTTTATTATAGAATTACTGATATCTTTAATAGAATTAAATATATCAGATATTAATTTTAAAATATCTGTAATTCATTTAAAGATATTCTGTAATTCATTTAGATGTCTTTGAACACAGCGAATTACAGACATTTACAATGAAATTAAAGATATCTTTAAATGAATTACAGATATCTGTAACTGAATTAGAGATTTCTTTAACTGACTTACGACCAGTAGCGTACACAGACCCAAGAGAGGGCAGGGACAATTTTTAGTAAAAAGGCACAGTTAATTTTAAAGGAAATTTTTTTATGAGAGCTTTTTTCCTGTTTTTTACCTTGTCTGCCCTTTCTTAGCCTTTTGTCCTTTTTAGGTTTATTTTTGCTCCTTTCTCAGGCACCGTCGTACCAACAAATATCGACTAAAAGGCCATTTTCTTTTACAAAACGGGCATTCTGCGAAAAGAGTAGGGGCAATACCCCCCCCCCCCCCTCTGCCCCCCTTCTGTGCACGCCACAGAGCCTGTGTCACTCATTCAATGTAAACCCACTCTCAAAATTTGTTAACGCGCTAGTCACTGACCAGTATCAAAAGTATATGAAACCACTTGCCAGTATCAATGGTAAACCCATTTTTGGAGTCGGGCGTTTGAGGCTTTCTACATAGCACGGCATGTATTGGGATGCGCTAAACATGGTATTTGCGCCGTCTAGATATTGGCATATGTGTTCGTCCCCTGGTTTTATAATTTACTAGCATCGTACCCGGCTTCGCCTGGGTATTTGTTTGACCCGTGGTTGTTTCCCAGTATTTGCTCGGTGCTGCCTGATCGTTCACTGCAACAGTCGATTTTTGTTTGTGTAACACTCCCCCTTTCCGCCAATCCTCTCCCTCTCCTCTTGGTTTCCTTGCCTTCGTCCTCTTTGCTATACGTAGTTGAATGTGGATGGTTATTTGAATTAATAGCAAACACCCCCCAGAAATTCTCTTTTAGGTTCAGTTAATGCGTAATCGTATGCTTAATGGTAACACTCACCCCCCCCCCCGACCCCCACTCCCAGTCTTTCCGATGCGATGCGTACCGTGTGAAAAAGAAGTGTGCATGACGTCATGTAATACTTGCCCTTGAGATTGCCACGGTGTTCGGTTAGAAGGATAATTGTTAGACCGAATTGTTAGTCGAGGCAACAATGTGCCAATTTCTACTTCTTTTCAGGGCAACACCGTCCCAGTTTCAACTTCAAGCCAAAGAATTGACACACTCGCACGTTTTCATTGTTCCCCTTCCGGGGGTCGTTGCGGTTGCTTCATTTCTGCTATGAGACTTTGGTTTTTAATGTAAGAAGATTGTTCTGAAAAAGGACCTGGAGGATTTCTCGTTTTTTCACCTCTCAACTCTCGTTTTCTCAATTCTCAATTTTCTTCACCATTCTTGTGATGTTTCAAGAATATCAATAAATAAGTTATGGTTAGACTATTGGAAATGTGTTACTAATATACGGCAGGAAGTGAAGTGTGAGGTTGGGGGCTGCGGGCTCATGGGCTGAAGCCAGCTCCACTCAAGAAAAAAACGTATCAGCGAAGTATTTTAAGCTATGGCCCCAATCTGGAGTAATTTTCGTGCACGCACTGGCTGAAGGGGACGTAAAAATGTGTAATTTGGCTCCCCAGAAAAAATGTATTTATACGCCACTGTTTTTAGTGTATGATTTTCGTTGTCCTGCAGCTGCTGCGTTTCCTTCACCATCGGAACGGAAAGAAGCCTCCAAAATGTGTTAGCACTATTCACAGATTCCTTCGAAACGTTGACGACCAGGTACAAAACGGTTTTGGTTCTATGCTTAAAACTTCCATGGGCCGATACAGGAGGTGCCTGTAGAGCAGTGACATTTGCCGCCATATTGGCACCAGTATGGGTTTTGGAGGGCGTAACTACAAGGTGCACTACATAAAAATAGAGGGGAAAAAAACGGAAGAGCGGATTTCTTAGGCTTAAAATAACGTTGTTTTCTCCAACAACAAAAATCGCGCGTTTTAGGTCTAAGAAATCGCTCTTCACAGCATCAGCTTCAGTATGACGCCCTTCTGTTTATCTCTGCAGTGCCCCTTGCAGCTAGCCCATTAAGGCTCCAGCATAGAGTTATATACAATAATACTACGTCGTGTCACTGCTCTATTCGCCGAATGACAGGTTGCAGCATCTATAGCGCCGTCTACCATTATTTAGTTCTATGTAGCACTTGATTGCAACAAGCGAAGGAAGGCGCAAAGAAATTTATTTTTATACAACAAACTAGTCACGTGCCTCTTTAATTATTGAGTGCAAAATTGATGCGTCCACGTTCACTAGGGAGTAAGCAGCCAAGGTTAACGATACCACTGTCACAAGATGGCGCCCATCTAGCAGTTCAAAATCTGCGTTTCAAAACGGTCGATAAATAGAAGAAAGCGCCTGTGATGTCGTTAGGCTTAACTACAGTTGCTTCCTGGTGCGCGTGGCCGCAGCAACTTTACACTCAATAATGAAGGAGGCACGCGTTTTGTTTGTTGTGTAAACAGAAATTTATTTGTGTATTCCTTCGCCTGTTGAATGGAAGGGCTAGATAGAAGTATAGATATCGGCAAATGGCTATATATTCTGCAGCTTGTCATTTGGTGGCAATCCCCCTTTAAGGTATGGTTCGGAAAGGAGCCTTAATCGTATGATGTCGATACCGTTTAAGTTTACTGTACACGGTCGTACCAAACGCTGTTTCGTCTCCACTTTTCTTGCAGTGGAACGGTTTTATCCTGCTTTAAAGAGTATAAGTGTTGTTTCAGCCACAGGTAAAAAGTGGAAGCAATCTTGAGTGGCGGGCGCTATACGATGACGTCGTCTTTTCTTACCATCGAGCACGAGCTAATTTGGCAGCCAAGGACGACTAAGCATAATGACGTCACAACACAACTTGAATCCATTTTATAAACGAGCGACAAAAGAAAAAGAAAACGAAGAATTGGATGGCTGAGACGCTGCCATATTGTCAGCTGGTTTACAGCGAAAAAAAATCCATGTTCTCCTATCTACCCTATGCCAAGGAAACAAGCGTGACGAAAAGCTTCGAGTCACGAAAAAGACAAAAACCAGGAATCATTTCACCGGAATAGTTTGCCGAGAGGCGTTTCAGGTCGTAAGATAACTCGATAGGGAAAGAAAGTATTCATGGCAAACAGTCACTAAAAACAATGAGTGCGAATCCGTCATTAAATACGTATGAGGTCAAAGAAAGGTAAGGATTATTTTTGTTTTTATTTAATTTTCTTTTGCTACGTCATGAAGCAAACAAATAAATACAGATGCAAATCTATGTACGTTGCCTTTTGGACTTAAATGTCAGACTGCCTTAGCGGGGAATCGAACCCACCCACGACTTTTGAAAACAAAGGCCGAAGTCCTACCTGAGTCATACTGACACGGCCATCTGGTTTAGCGGTAGGACCTCGGCCTTTGCTTTCAAAGGTCGTGGGTTCTATTCCCCGTTCAGGTAGTCTGACATTTAAATCCAAAAGGCAACGTAAATAGGGTTGCATGTATATTGTACAATTCTTGCTGAACCGTCGCTTTTTAAGCAAACCAAAGGTCGGGTAGCACACAATTTGAACCGTACGCCAAAAGTATGAAGGGAAGTAAAATAAGGACTTGGCAAACCCAGGGATTCGAACTGAGGAAACCTCTGGTTATAGAACTAGAAGCCGGCAGTTCTAGCAGCTGGACTTTTCCAGGGTTCCCGTCCCCTCAGATAAACTTCTTCAGTCAGCTGGGCTGAGCTAAGCCATCATGACCACCATCTACATCATTAAAAACGTATGGCGTGCGTGCATGCGTACGTGTTTCGACGTCTACTCCTCCGGAAGTAAAGGCCTAACCAGGCAGAAGAAATTGTCATACGACACGTCGCGTTACTGCCTACCTACACGGTCAAAATTGCTCCAGTGAAATAGTGGGTGAGGGGTTTATTGACCGATTGCCGTCTTTGATGCACCAAGTTTCTTCGACGGCATCACATTAATGAGTTTCATTTCTGTGGGCAAGGAGTTATAAAACTGACTCACAGTAACTGCATTTGTGCAGTCTTTCCTTATCAGCTTTAGGTCGTACAAAGTATAAACAGGATTCGTTCCCAGAATGGTAATCAATAACTTGGAGAGTTGAGCAGTGAGCGCCGTTTTCACGAAAATTAATTAAAGTTCTGTAGCGTACAGATGGCGAATTGGCACAATATTTAGCTGCTGAAGGATAGGAAAGGGTCTCTTGAACACAATATTTCTAATAATTGATTTTGCAGTTTATGTTACAGAATTAGCAGCAGCGCATTCGCATAAGTGCCACCCCAGCATAATATTGAGTATAATATAATGCAAAAAAAAAAGATAGGGATACGGCAAAATAAAATATTTTCAACGAAATGCGTACTATTCTTATGTAAAATATTTTCCAAAAAATTGCTCCCAGCCAATAATAACAGAATTAACGTGACATTTTCCGTAAAACTATGAGTTACCAAATGTTCACTAAACCAATCTCCAACTACAATAACCTCTTCCTCAGTTTTGTTAGTACTCAGTAGTATTATCTGCGTTAAATAAATACAGATGTAAACCTATTTAAGTTCCCTTTTGGACATATGTCAGACTGCGTGAGTGGGGAATTCAACCCACGACCTTTAAAACCAAAGGTCGAGGTCCTACCGCTGAGCCATACTGACACAGCCAAAAGGAACGTCCATAGGCAGAATTTAGCACGACCATATTTCATACAAACATACACTTTCAAATCGATTCTCCGCTCAGGCAGTCTGACATATAAGTTGAGCCTTTGGCTTTCCCTCTTTAATTATCATATCAGTGGTCTTGTCGACAGTGCCTTGTCATCAGAAAAAGATGTAATATTAGAATGAGTCTTCAGGTATCTTTGGCAACAATAATCAGCGTTTAAGTTCCCATTCTGACACTGGAATTTACATGTGATGGGGCGCTCGACTACGGAATGTTTTTCAGTGTTGTTAAATCGGCATGTTTTTGGCTTTTCCAGTTTCTTACGTCTTCACAAATCCATTGGTAGGTGCTGGTCAGAAGACATTCAGTCAAAAACCGACGCTTGTCTTGACCACAGCATGCATAACAAGTACAGATTATCGAACTTCGTTAAACAATGCAATACAAGGAAGAACGTTACGGCCTCTGACAGGTGCTAAAAAAACATTTTGACACATCTACTAATCTTGCGTACAATGGTCACGTGATTTAAATAATTCCGTTTTTTAAATACAAAGTTGGAGATGGTATCTGTATGTATACTATAGCAGCTGGACCCGGCTTTACCTAGGGTTTTGTTTCGCCCGTGGTTGTTTCCCAGTTTTCGGTCAGTGTAGCCTAAATGTTGAACACGGCAGGCAATTTCGCTTGTTGGAGTACTCCCATTTTCCCCCCATCCTGTACGTGTCCTCTCCCCTTCTCCTATCCTACCAAAAAAAAACTTACCTTGTAGGTTCAGTTAATGTGTAATAATATGCTTAATGGTAACAGACACCCCCCCCCCCCC
>JAHWFP010271029.1:49979-69122 GCA_023313725.1 Lithobius niger
CCCCCCCCCCCCCCCCCAATCCGGCCATAATGACCAGTCCCTAAGTGAAATTTTTGAATTGATGGAATTATTTTCTTTGTAATTTCGTATGGTCCGTCTTAAAATCTGGTCCCTTCCTTGATCTTTTCATAGCTGTCTCTAAACGACTGTAGGCTATAAAGACAGCTTGTAAGAGCTCGCACAATTAAACGTCCCCCGCCCCCCCCCCCCCCTTCAGTGGCGCCCATTACCTCACCCCCTGGTCCAGTGAGGAGTTAGTCCCCGCACTTCAATATCACTTCCCCCTCCCCAGTTTAAAGATGGTACCCCCGTATTTCCGACATGGACTAGTGGTTTGGATGTCCCCCACCACAGCCCCCCCCCCCCCCCCCCATACATACACCAACATTTTCGGCGAGGTTGGTTATTTTCATAAGCTTTATTTCTATCCCATCATAGCACCGGGTGCCGCAGCAACATCAGTTACTGTTCTGGTTCGTTTTCAATCAATATTCAGCCATGCATAAAATTATAAACTAAAACATTTTCTGTGTATTTTTCTTGGTTGATGTGCTGTGTCTACTGTTGGCGGGTTGTGTTGTGTTGCGGTGACTGGTGATGTGTTGTTGTTACATAGTACATGTATCAATATTTTTCCACCCCTCCCCCCTTAAAATGCCAGTGAGGAGTTGCACCTCACTGACCCCCTCCCCACACAGTGTTGGGGGGGGGGGCGCCGGAATGTTGTATCAACACGAAGTTACGTTAATTCTGCGATTTTCTTAAATGCTGGCCCGTGTGTGGGTCCCGGAATTACAGAAACTCCGGATTTTTAATTTTCTTTAAAAGTGTCTGAAATAATCCGGAATTGTGGTAACACGGAGTTACCGTAACTCCTGATTTTATTGATGATTAAAATAACGTCCCTGCCTCGCTCGCGCTGCCGTGCTCGCTGCCGCTATACATATAATTACATCAGAAACCGCAACCATATTATTTTCAAATTAGACAAGAGTTAGGATAACTCCATGTTACTACAATGCCGGATTGTTTTAGACACTTTTAAAGAAAATTAATTACGCATCCGGAGTTACTGTAATTCCGGGTCCAACACAGTGGTCAGTATTCCGGAGTCAACCTAACCCCGTCTCCGTCCCACTCCCCCCTCCCCCCCCGCGGGCCCCCGGCTCTTTAAAATGTCATGGCACTTGGGCCCGAGGGCTGCCAGTCCGGGCCTGAACTCGACGACAAACTAAGACTTCTAGCAATTCATTCGTTGTTAGAAATTTAGAATAATACAATACAAAATGCGTTCCTACCTTCCTCCGAACTGCGCATCACACGACGAAAGAAGGCTTGCCGAGACGAATTGGTACGATTAGGCCTAAAAGGCTTGAAAACAGATCGCACGCACATTGTTGAACAACTTCATGGCGATAGACGCTGGAATCACTTGCTTAACATTCTTAATGTTTGTATGAAGATGTTCCCAATCTTCTGCTAATGTTCGTAATGCACGTGTACATACATTCATCATTTTCTTGTCCATCTCAAAACTGGACGAGCGCACGTTTGCGTTTTTGTTTTGCAACAATCACGCGACTTACAGAAACGCCGTCGATCGCTTAACGAAGCCACCTGAATCCGAGAGGAGAAGACTACTGCCCCTCAATATTACAGAAAGGTATGCACAACTCCTAGTTTTTCTATTGTCAAATAGAGACAAAATAATAGTATTACTCTGAATTTATTTTTCAGCGCTAATATTTTTCTGAATTATATAGAATAACACAAACTTTATATAGATTGATTTTCGCTCGGATTTTCGTATGTATGTTTATGCGTATACGAATGATGTATCGTCACAATTCATTTATGATGACGACAAACGTGTTGTTAAATAAATAAATAAATAACCAAATTTTATTTGCGGAAATAAGTGGCGATATTTAAAAATGTCTATATAATTTGTAATCAGCCCATTTTTTTTTAGTTTAAATAAAAATCGGAGATAAAGGTCAAGCCAGTGACAGGTATGCCCGGTACAAACAAAGAAGAATGATATATGGTAGGACTCTACTCGCTCCAACTTCGGCTTTCTTTTGGCTAGGGGTTTCTGGGGAGCGCCATAAGCTCCGCCAGTGGGATCCGGGGCTGTCCTGAGGCCTGATGCGGCCTATGGCTTCAAATTTTCTGTGGTCCTCCTCACACCTTCGTGTCAGATTAGTATGCGTACGGACCGTGGTCAAGGGTTTTTGTTTCTTTTTGTCTTTTTGTGGTATTTTCCAGTCAGTCATACGGGGTATGGCCCTGTCAAGAGATCCCCTTGCAGCTGGGTCCTTCGTAAACCACAAACTGAACACAGTGAGCACCGTGTTTTGCAACTTTATATTTTTACCTGGGTCCCCTTGAAGCACGGGCACTTCGGTTGGGACAGAAGTGACACTTGGTCCCCTCTGGTCATCCCTGGTATCCGGCCGTGATAAAGGAGTGCCACCCGCATTGACGCCTTCCGAAAATGCAGCTCTAAAAAAAAATACACCCAAAATATTGGCACAAGAGAAACACACAGGGAAATTCAGTTTTTGCTCACCGTTCGAGCAGCACTTTGGTATCGCCTCACGAACTTGAGAAAGCAAAAAAACGCTACAAGTCGACTTGCGCTTGGCGTCACCCAGTGAGGGCGAGCGTTGTTGCCATTGGAACAGAGGGATATCAGGCATGCAGAAGCTGCTGCCATCATAATGACATGTTGAAGCGTACCAACTTAAATACACGTTAGTACGGGTAAATTGGGAAAATAAGTGAAAAAATTAGTGCGCTGATGAAACTTTGGTTACAACTTCGTTTTGACTGTAGAATTAAATATCCGATGAGAGTAGCAATGGTGGAACATGGTTTTTAGGGGGGGGGGGGAGAAGCCGATTTTTTTTGGCTGTAACTCCTTAACTGTCAACAATTCAAAAGTATAATGTGAAGCAAAAATGTTCAACACACAATTCTGGACAGGAAAAGCGGTACACATCTTTTACGTAAAAGCAACCATTGAAACCCAAAATCTTATTTCAAGTTTACCCCCCTTAATTTTCACAAGCCCGCCTTTTTCAAGTGGTTGTTATAGTGATCTTCGGTTTCAAAGTGCTCTTCTAAAAGCCCGGCGAAATTGACATGCTTAGGATATTCTTAAACGTGAGGATATATTCTTTCCATCAAGGCTAACCAAAATTGTTTAGCTTATATTAGATTAGATAGGGACCGTCCTACACCCATTTAAAGGTGAAGTGGTAATGGCGCAGCGGCGAAAGTATATGATGATCAGTTTTCGATGCTCTTGCGAGATTTCTATTAGCCCGAAGTAGACATGCTTAGGATATTCTGAAAGATGGTGGTGTATTCCTTCCATAAATCCTAACCCAAATTGTTTAGGTTAGATAGGACCAACCTAAAACCACTTAAGGTGAATTGGTAATAGCACGCTTGTTCTCCGCTGCGCTATTGCCAATTCACCTTTAAGTGGTTATAGGTTAGGATTTATGGAAGGGATACACCACCATCTTTCAGAATATCGTAAGCAGCAGGGGGTCAGTAAGGAGCGACTTTTTACTGGCATTTTGAGAGGGGGAGGCGGGAATATACAAAATATTTTAGTCTTTAAATGCGAGAAATCGTATCTCCCCACCCTTAGGATTGCTAAAGTAAACTAACACACACGATTTCCGCATCAAATATTTTTTGGGTCTCCTCAATCAAAACGGGGAGGGGGAGCACCACTGGAGCTCACAGCGATCCCCAAACTCCCATTGGTGCCTTCGTCAGCAAATCTACCAGTATGGCATGTCACAGTTCAAATGGTGTATACCCGTTTCGCCGAAAATTAAGCTCTGATTGGAAATAGAAATTTGTAATTAGTTGCGGTTTCTGATGTTGCATGGTTAGCCGCAGCGAGCGAGGCACGCAAGTAGCTAAGCCAATGGGAGAGTGGAGGCAAAAACCATCACAGCAGGCCTAACAATTTCTGCAATTTTCTTCAAATAAAATGGACGACGAGTCCGTTTCCCTAATTGTTTTTAACTATTTTCTTTTCGCACGCTAAATAGTTGATCGGAAACGAATGCTTCGGGTGAATACCTTCCACTCAATACTCCAACAAATAAACGACGTTTTCCAGTCGACTCGTTGTTCATTTCGGATTATAATCGTCCATGACCGATCAGAGCATTACAGTCATGACAACCAACTACCTACGTAACAAAACTCTTTTGACAAAAACAGGAAATTCACGCTCCGTAACATTCGAATGATGCATTTCCCACATGAGAGCATCAACTCTACTTCCTTGCTGTGTAACAAATTTGTTTTATTTTATTTATTTTTTTTTATCAACAAGTCAACGTGGTTGGCTGTGTGTGCCACTAGCCTCTCGAGGCGTAACAAACAAAGCTATACAACGAGGTAATAAAATTTTTAGTAAAGCCTCAAGCAAAAAAATAATGATAATAAATAAATGATGTCGATGTTGCATAATTTAAGAACTTTCGTATCGATCACGTCAGCTACAGCGGTTTAATATGGCGGCAGCCAAGAGATTATAATCAAACTATATGCCTATTTTTAGCTCCATTTATTGAAAACAGTAGCCTTCACGCGCTTTGTTGACAAGCAATCCGTAAATCTGCCTGAAGGCTGTGCACAACCAAGAGGGAACGTACTGGCCATATGGGAAAAATGGGCAATTTCCCTAAACACTGTTAAGGGGAGGCGATTAAACTTAGTTTGGGATTGATATATCCATTCTTTCGTCTGACTGAATCTCAATGAGTGAACCAAGTTTTGAAGGACATTTCTCCCAGCGCCATTTTTCTCGATCCTCCACACAAAGTTTTATTTACTTACCGTTAGTCAATCTCCAGCTAAAAATCAGTTTTAAAATGTGGCATCTAGGAGATTTCTGTTGAATAGTGGTAACATTATTTACTGCGTCCCGCACATATACGATCCTTTGCGTGCCTACGATAACCATGACGTTTTATTGTTTCTGGTTGTGACGACACAGTTTTTGCGTCAATGCTGTCACGTGACCCGCAATTCGTCTGCTAGGCCAGACGTCATTCACGTGATCACGAGAAGACGAAGGCGGAAGTGACGTTGCAGTATTACTACACCGAATCTTGCGTCGTCAGTACGCGGACACGTGACTGCGCGTGGCTGTTACAAGGCAGGCCGGATCTTGATTTAAGACCTACAATCTAGATATTTGGTATTTACAGAATATTTCGTTTCGAAAAAAAAAAATGCATCTTCGTATTTCTACTTTTAGGCCTACTTTTAACCTGCCGTTTAATTTCGTAAGTAGCAATTAACGTTGAGTTGGGTTCGAGAGTGCGCTTATTCATTTTTGCAACACGGTGCGGAGATTTGACGTTGCTGTGGCAATGTGATTTAAGGCCTAATTTTCAGTTTTTAGGCCTAATTTTTTCCTGCCATTTAAATTTCGTAAGTAGTAGCTAACCGGGAAAATTTGGTTCGCGAGTGGGCCTATTCATTGATGCAACACGGTGTCGAGACTATTTTCAATGAAGCTATTGTTAACGAATTCTTTTGTTTTTACTGTTTTTTTCCTGTAGTGTTTAAATGTGACAATCAAATGTTATTATTTCATCGAGTTACGTCGAGAAAGGTTGTTAGCTATAGAGCAGTGACATTTGCCGCCATATTGGCACCAGTATGGGTTTTGGAGGGCATAACTACAAGGTGCACTACATAAAAATGGAGGGAAAAACAACGGAAGAGCGAATTTCTTAGGCTTAAAATAACGTTGTTTTCTCCAACAACAAAATTCGCGCGTTTTAGGTCTAAGAAATCACTCTTAACAGCATCGGCTTCAGTATGACGCCCTTCTGTTTCTCTCTGCAGTGCCCCTTGCAGCTAACCCATTAAGGCTCCAGCATAGAGTTATATACAATAATACTACGTTGTGTCACTGCTCTATTAGGAAGCAAGCGTTTGACTGCATCTAACGGTGAAAACCGTTCGTACCGTTTGGTACCATTCTGAAATTTGAAAAAGCGATGGGCGGACAAGTCGCCGCAATAGTCTTCTCAGCCGTTTTGGCTGTACAGAAGACTAAATGAGAAAGGACAAGGATATACCAGATATTACAAAGCCAACGAGATGTTGCATCTTACTACTTCCAAAGCATACGTGGGGCCCTGGCGGTTGTGCGGCTACTAATGCTTCTAGTAGAGCTTTGTCTTCAAAGCAGCAGCGATTAGTAGTCTCAACTACCATCACCGTCTCGTGAAGATTTGGAACAGTAGAGCTGAGATGCTACATTTCGTTAAAAGGACATTCCTCCCACCGCCATTTTTCTCGATCATTTACATCAAGTATTGCCCCAAAGGTCTATTTTCTAACCGTTAGTCAATCGTAAAAATCCGTTGTAAAATGTGGGTCATTTCGGCGTTCAGGAGATTTTCGGCGTTTAGGAGATTTTCTGTTGAATAATTGTTAACTATATTTACTGCGGGATGCACGTACGTGATCCTTTGCGTGCTTACAATAACAATGACGTTTCATCTCTGTGTGTGCATGTACTAATTTTCTAATAATTACCATGAGATCAAAAATCTAAAAGACTAATGCGGTAAAAATTTAAATTAATTATTCCAATAGATCGCCGAAGCAAAATTATAAGACACTAGCCTAGAAACTGTTAACAAGTTTTACCACGATCAGTAATTCAGTATGTCACAAAGTACGTAAAAAAAAAAGGAACGTGCAGTCGTGCGTGGAATATTATATAGCTGGCGTACGCATAAAAGTCCTCTCCTGTTGAAACTCCGTACCCTGCCTGGTGAAATTCGTGTCAAAGCAACTGACCTAATCTAATCTAACCTATAATAACCACACCAAAAATAAGAAAACATTTTTTCCTCTGGCCATTTTGTCATGTGGCCCTTTATTCTTTGGCTGATACTTCCGGTGGCTTTTTGGTTTCTGGGGTACGTTTTTCTTCTGGTCATATATGTACTACAATGTGGTGGAAATCAAATAACAATGCTGAAACAGTGTAGAAACATGAAAACACGCTAAATAAAATTGGGATGTTTTAACTAGCCACTCGGAGTAAATCAGAAACAAAACACACAAGGGAAAGAACCCGCAAAGTTTCAGTCAATCAAAGTAGTGATATCAGAACAAAAATGGCTGCCACCAAGTTGCTACATGGTGTACCAACCCTAACCGTAAAATGTTCCCCTTCGAAAGTAATGTACCACACCCGCCAACGTGTATTACCTCAAAAATATGACCATTGCTACAATCGGTTGATAACGTTTTCATTTAACCTTTTGATCGAAGAGTCGGTGGGATTAGCTTGGCGGTTGTTCATGGGGGGGGGGGGGGGGGGTTATTTTTTTTTTAGGGGGGGAATTTTTTTGGTTTAGGGTTGGTACACCATGTAGCAACTTGGTGGCAGCCAAACGTGAAACAATAAAATGTACATATAGGAGTTAAAAGTATCTCGAATATCATATTTCATTCGTATCTGTCGCATGAATTATTTTATATGAGCAGTAATCAGCATTAGTCAGTAGCCAGTGTGTAAGCGGTCAGCTGAAATCAACAATCTTCACAGACTTTTATCATATTGAAACAGTTCAAGCACTTGATTCAAATAAAACTATTGCTTGTCAGGGCACAAATACTGCCCATTACTGCCCAAATACTGCTTCTACGTCTATGCATTTTCAATAATTTTGAAGCTGTTTCGCCACATGGGTATTTATCCTAACCAAGTATCGTGAAAGACGCTCAGTTTGGTTTCTGTTAAAGTACCAAAGGCTAGTAGCCGCTACGTAACAATGCTGGTAATGGCTTATTTGCAATGAAGTCTGAGCAAGAAACGTGCACACAGAGGGTGGTGGGTGGGTGGCTGTTAGCCTCTGCCCTCATGGTAATGTGTCGTTTTTCGCTAACGTTCGCTGGAGCGGTGGTGTAAAAAAGCCAAAAAAAAAAGACAAGGACAATAACAGCTAAGAGATTGGTGCAAAGGGGGGCAAAAAGAGGTTAAAACAGCCCCCCTCCCCCCCCCCCAAAAAAAAAACCTCTGTGTACGTCCCCGAGTCTGACAATTAGCCTCCCAACGTAGATGAATGGATTGCAGCAGTCACGCGGTTACGAACGTATTACCATCACCCACATCTAGAGTTCTACAAAAAATGGTTTGGTCCAAAAATTTAGGTACCGAACCAAATCAAAGGGGTCCGGTTTGATCAAACCAAATGCACACAGACATATTTTTTAGGGGGAAAAAATTAGTTAAAATATTTAGGAAATTTTCGTTTCACGCGTAGGGGCCAGATGGAAGGATACAGATCCCAGGACCAGGCTAACCTTTCAGCAGCTCTGCTGGTTCTCATCTGACCAACGTGGAGTTACATATTTTCAGGTGTGATAAGATCTAACGACTATATCAGGCAGATCAGCTAATATCCAAAGTTCGCCCAGGTTTGAACATATCCAACTGGATTTAATCCAAATTGAAACAAATCAGTTATAGTACGATCAGGCCGAACATTTTAGAATTTTGAAAAACTATCTCATGAGAGAGCTCAACCTGGTTGCTGGAGGTTTGCGGATCTGGTCGAACCCGTGGAAAGGGGACCATGGCAAAGTCCCCACAAGGACTGCCGGCCAGGTAACGTGAGAGGCTACCATGCTCCTTCAGTAACTATTGGAACGAATTCTGGACAATCTTTCGGCCCCTACGATGATCGTAGGTTTCCCGGTTCAAATCCCCGGGCTTGCCAGTTATTTCTTCTTTCAAAAAAGGCTGATAAAGTTCAAAATTGAGCCGGTTCAGCCACACAAGCATGAAATTGCTTCGATTGACTTAAAGCACAAATAAATTAATTTAAAATAAACAAAAATATGTACCAAACAAAATAATTCACAGGGAAAAAAATAGATCACAGCAAAATGCAGAAAGCAGGGATGCACACTAAACTACAGATTACTACCCACCATGAATGACATGATATGACTATCAACTTATTGTGTTCTGGTCTAGTCATGCATTTCGCAGCTTTGACCTAAAATTTTGATCGACACAGCCATTAAATTATTTTATTTTATTTTATTTTATAGACGTCAGCAAACCATTCATCTGTGTGTATACAAAGCACGAATGATCTACAAATAACCATTATCTCAGTCCAGTCTAATTACAAGAAGAGCCTGGAACTATGTCACTGTTACCTCTTAGTTACCCAAGTGTGACGGTCTGACTGCAGTTGCACTTGCCAACATGCGTTAAACACAAACAATACGACAATGACGTTTCTTTGGTGCGTCACATCGTTGACCCAGTACTGATATTGTCACAGAATCTGTTACCAATACTCACAGGTGGCAAGCAAAAGTTCCAGGAATTCTGTAATGACCTGCCAATTTACTAAACAGGTTTTTTTTTTTACTGAAAATAATTCTGAGCAGAACAGCTTTGGGTATGAGTCAGGCCGTGCATAGGCCTAACTTTCATTCAAACTGCACTGTATTGGTTGGTTTACTATGTTAACACATCCTGGCAAGGTGTTTGCGGTAGGTGAACAGTCACAAGCAGCTTTGGGCATAGGTCTAACTTACATTCAAAACGTTGCGTTTTCACTTGGCTTTCTTCAGCTATTTTGCCACGTGAGGGATATTTAGGAAGCGAAGTGAGAAGAATCTGTACAAAGCAGGACATAAAGAAAAACTTCTTAAAGATGCGCTTGCATGAAATATCAGATCAGTCAGTCAGTATGTGAATAAGTAACCTCCTCGGGCGGGCAGAGCGCTACGATGCCAACGGAGCGAGCGATGTGGCTAGTATATATGTAATTTGTTGCTAACATTTTTTTCTATTGAATATTGGCTGAATGCGTGTTAGGTATATATTGAGATGTAAAGCAACAGACATAGCATTTCCAAAAGGGTTGGGGGAGGAGGGGGGGGGGGGGCTGCGTAAGCCTATGATATGGCCCTCTTATGGATAGCAATATTAGTCTTTGTAGGTTCAGAGTATAATCTGTAAGATTGAGAGGGGGGTGGGGAGAAGGGGGTACAAAGGACTTCTTAGACACCATGTAGAAGATTGTCCAAATGCTAGATCAAAACATAAACTAAGGTTTAATTTCTCTGCATAATCCTTTCTTCTTATCAACTTCGGATAGTTTCGAATAAAACTGAGAGCCCAAAGCATTAATTACGTAGCATCTCAACCTTTGTCTACCAGAGCAACATGAAGACTTGAATAAATTTGCAACCATGTATATGCGTAGTACAAGTTTCCAATGTAATACCGTCACGTATATTTGACCTTTTAAAATATCAGCGGCGAAGCATTCAGGTGTAAAAGGTATTCTTTGAATATGGGATGAGGTGTTTAGATATGATAGAGTTAGGCATTTGCCTACCACTTTTATAATCACTTAGTAATGCCGGCTTTGTAAATTTGGATCTCAAGCATATAGTAGACATGCTAAAATGGGTAACAAGAATAAAATACCAGGGCCTGCACCTGGTTGATTTTAGTTTTTTATTGCCTCTACGAAAATATACATTACCTGAATTTATGGCAGACTTCGTCACCTAGGAGGATGGCTATGTTCGAGCCACCCGCAATACGAGTCAGCGTCCACAGGAACAAGACGCGGAAAAAACAACCCTGAAGTCCCAACCAATTACTCACACCAATATAGAGTGGTGGCTAAGTTCGCAGCGCCTAGCCCAGGCTGGGCTTAGGTTGGCTGGTGAAAGAATGGGGATGCGATCCTGTATGTATTGAAGAGTGGGATAAAAACATAATATTGTTATAATATTATTTTTTATTCGTCAGGATATCGCAACAGGGTGTCCCGCACCTAGGGGAACAAGGTATAAAGCTGGTATTAAAGCATGAAACCTGCTAAACTTGTTGAGGGAGTGAACGTAGAGTTTTCTGCGGCATGATTATCATCAGGAGGGTTGAAGCATTCGGTGGACGGAGTTGCAAGAGGATCGGTAGTTGTCGTAGGATCGTTGTGGACGCTTTATAGATGTGAGGGTGCTAATGCTGAGATGACAGTGACCCGGCAGAGGGTGGATCAAAGAAAAATTGTCCGATCGGCAAGTCAGCAGTATGTTGCTAGCGAGAGTTTTAAGAAGTTCGGTAGCTGCCATGGGATCGCTGTGGGTGCCTACGTAGATGTTGAGAGTGATAGTAATCTGGCAGAAGGTGGATCAGAAATCGATTGCAGAGTCCAAACAAAACTAAGTTCTTCGTCTTCTTCTTTTTTTTTTTTGGAAAGTTAGTAGTATGTTGCTAGCGAACTAATCGAAATGTTTTGATGGATGAAGGTGTATAATCCGCAGCTCAAGTTTGTTTGGGTCATGGAGTACGGTCCTTGCGGATCTGATCCTAAGCAGAGTGTGGAGAGTGTTGGTGTGGAAAGCAGCTATCGAAGGATCCAGAATCCCAAAGCTACCCCTTTAGCTCTTATGGCAAGGGGAGCATGGTGGATCTCTGGAAGAAACTGTCGAGTTTGAAGTGATCCCATGGAAGACTGGGACGAACCCCGGAGCGTCGTCGTACTGCCACACTGAGTACGACGAGATCCCTGAGAAGCTGCTTGAAGTTGACCCATCTTGCCAAATGGAAAGCTGGGAAGCGGGAGTAGTTACCGGGGAATCAGCGTTGAGAGTTAATGATTGCCGTGCAGTAGCTGATGGGCTGTGAGAAGGTGATGTCAAGGTTTAGACAGGATCGTAAGGGCCAAGAAGCCTAGGCATGGGATCGCTTGATATGTGCAGAAGTGGTTGTTGATGGTTTCCTTCCCTTTCATTATTGCGTGGGAGTAATCGAGGTGGAATCCCGGAGGATCGGGACGGAAGGACCATGATGAGCAGGTAGAAAGTGCGGGGATGGTCCCGGATGTTCTCATGTAGTGCCCTGGACTATAGTCCCGGTGGTGCAGTTGGAGAAACTGGTGCTGGAGGAGAGTGATAGAGGCTCGTTGATGATGGGTGGATCGAGCCTGCCTCCCCTTCCCTCAGATGGAGGCATAAAGTCAGGAGGATCGAATTCGAAAGGACTGTTAAATGATGTGGTGAGACAGGGTCTCAGATCCATTTAAAAAATGTCTTTATCTACGATTCCGAAGGTGCAGCCGGTAAAAGAGGAACTGAGGCGTGATGGCAGAAGAACAGGAGGGTCTGTCGGATCGAGCGGCGTGGCTTGGAGAAAAGGATCGAAGGAGGGGATCGGTGGTGACTTACGTTGAAGCGGTGTGACGCTGGCAATGAAAGGTAGCTAGGAACTCACTAGGACAGGAGGGAGCAGAAGCAGAGCAGAAGGTTCGGATAGAAGGGATGGACTATTAGCTGTGCGGATCGCTTGAGTCCTACACTGTTAACAACTCGAGAATCTCCATGTCGGAGGCGGAGGGTCCTAATGGAACAGGGGACACGGAGCATGCTGGACGGATCAGCGGATCGTGTGTTGTTCCCTGAATTCGTGGGATCGCGGAGCGAGGTGCAGGCTTGGAATGAAGTGGGGCGTAGCGGAAAGCAGCAGTAACGGCGGCCAGCCGAAGGCAAAGTGTTGAGATGCGGAGTGTAGTTGCAGAACCCAAGAAAGGAGGAGTGTAGGATAATGCTGAGCGGATCATTGGTACCATAGGCATATCCGTTGTGTGTGGCCTTATAGGATATTGAACGACCGGCGGATGGCAGGTGTACAGTGTGCGGATCAAATCCGAGGAGGCTGCACAGAAGTATTGCGCAGCGGGTAGCAACACTGGCAACGCACGCAGCAGCTGATCCGTGGAGCAGATGGCTTTTATGTTGAAGGAGATCGTATCTGCCCGGTAACTATTCTCTGGTAGCCAAGATGATTCCCCCCTTTTTGCAGAGCAAGCCAGGGAGGAGAACGAGGAAGGATCGAGGAACATAAGTTGGCAACAGAGGATCGACGTGGCGGATAGCAGGATCGACGGTACGGCTTCATAGTTTGGTAAGTCGCAGAGCAGAAAGCAGCCACTGTGGTGGTATGTCTTCCCCGTCTCCTCTCACTCCGTGTAAAGTAAGGCAGTAAGAAGGGAGGAAGAGAGGGCGTGGACCGTGAATCTCTCTTGATGAGGACGGGTGAGGCTGAGGCGGATCGCTGTGTACACAACAAACGACGGAAGTTTAACCCAGCCAAAGGCGTCCTGAACACTTCCCTTGAGGAACCTGGGGACCGGGACCGGATGGATGGCCTAATCCTTTGAGGGACTGAGTGGTGCGATATTGCTGATCCTTATAGGAGGGCACAGTAGTGTTGGTAGTTGCAGGCTGCGGGATCGCAGCAGCGATGAAGGCGCATTGTAGGCAATTTACGAGGATCGGGAGGTGTGTTTTCGGCCGCGATACTAGTCTAGGAACAATGTCATGAGTTTGTAGGTGAAGATAGGATCGTAATGGTGACGGGGCCATAGTATAGGATCGCTGAGGACATGCGTGAGAAGTTATGGATGGAGGAACGATCAGATCTCCCTCCCTTGTTGCATTGTTCAGGAGGAAGCTAGGAGAAGTCCCTGCAGACCGGGAGTGGGTGATGGATAGGCTAGTAAAGGTAAGACGGGTCCCGGAAGATCATGTGTAGGTCCGTGAACTAGAAGCCAAGTACAGTTGAAGGAGGTGCCTGAGGAATGAGGCCGAAGAGCAGAAGGGCTTGGTAGGATCGAAGGGTACACATGGAGAAAGGTTCGATGAGAGGACCGTAGACGGTAACGGCATGATGTCAGAAATGGAGAACGGTCTGTCCTTAGTGAGGACCGGAGGAGCAGCAATTAATAGGGCTGCTGGTAGGATCACAGAACTGTCATGAAAATGTTGAAAAGGGCTTGGGTAACCGCAAGGATTGTGGGAGCAAGAAGCATGGAGATGTAGGACCCGGTCCCAGAGGAATCGCTGTGGCGATAGTAGGATCGATGGTACGGCTTCATAGCTTATTATTAAGATGAAGTGCCCCTACCACCTACCGTTTTCGGAGCAAGGAGGAGAAGGAGGAAGGATCGAGAAATGCCAATTCATCTTGGACTGCCGGCCGGCCGTGAGATATTTGTGAGAGGCATCCCCAACTACGCGGTTAAATCCAGAGAGGCTGCGTAGGACCAACGCGCAGTGGGTAGCAACGTAGTTAGGTATAAATCCGCGGAGCAGGATGAGGGAACATCCAGTTTTCGGGCCGAAGGAAGCTGTGTCCGTCTGGCAGCTGGTTATCCGGATCGTCTACCCCCCCCCTTCCTGCCCCTTCCTGCATCAGGAGGGCAGCGGCAAGAATGAGGATGGCAAAGAGGAATCGTAGGCCGGTCTGTGTAAGGTGGACCGTGGTCCAGTGGGTTGTTGACAAGCAGATCGTTGCCAGGCGGATCATTGCCCAGTGGATCGGCACCAAGCAGATCGCCATCGAGCAGTGTAAGCAATCCGTGGCTATAGTAAAACTGGAACGACGAGTGAGCCGCCGACTGTCCAAAACTGTTGATGGATCCATGCTGAACGTCGACGGCGTCCAAAACAATGACTTCCACAGCAATCGTACTGGTTCCAAAAGGGGTTTACTTGTCAGAAAGCACAGATAAGAATTAACTTCTTCAGTGCTATAGAGATGAATGACCATGCAAACATGTAAAATAAAATCTCAGTCTGTGGAAGAAAAGCGACTTTCACAAAATTTCTTTGACAACTAAAGAGAAGTGAGTAATGCAACGCCTAGTGGTCAGGGCCAGGGTCTCCAAGCCAAGAGGGTGAAAGACCTAACCGTGTGCCGACCTATGTACACGGGACTTTAATACTGATGCCTCTGAAGTACGTCGTGGGACTAAAAGAAATAAAGGATGGCTTAGTTCTTTTTACCACAGGCCATTCAGAATGCACCGAAAAAAGCTTGCACTTTCAAACTATCTTCTCAAATAAAATGTTGACGACTTTCATCATCAACTGCAAACTCTATCGTGACAATCCCCTGACCTCAGCCCATGGATCTGATACAAAAAACAGTAAAACGCAGAAACAGCATGAAAAAACATGGACAACATACTTTAACCCCAAATTAGACTTGAAAGATTGGGTACGAAAGGGTACAAAAAGTTAAGAAAGGATACAAAAGTTATGAAACGGCATAAAAGGTACACATGCTTACAAAAGGCTGGATAATGGTGCAAAAAGTACAAAACATTATTAAAGAGTACGAAAGAACTACAAAAAGAGTACTCAAGGATAAAGGGTACATCATCGGTCGGTTTAGCGGAGAATGACATGCAAAAACATTTCAGGGCTAGACAAAAAGTACAAAGGGCACAAAATGTACAAAAGTGCATAAAACGATACGAAATGTTACATAAGGTTACAAAAGGATATGAAAGGGTACAAAATATACGAAAAGACACAAAAAGAGTATGAAAGGTTACATAAAAGTACAAAAAGTATGAGAATGTACAAAACGAATACAAAAGGGCATGAAAGAGCACAATAAGTTATGAAGGGTAAAGGCACAAAAGGAACAAAAGATCACAAAAAATTAAGAGAAAGTGTATAAAAGAGTCCAAAAGGGTACAAAATATATGAAAGGGTGTAAAAGAATACCAAAGGCTTCGAAAGGGTACAAAAGGTTATGAAAGGGTGTATAATGGTACAAATTACAAAAGGGCACATCATCGTTCATTTTAGCTATGGAAGACATGCTAAAACATTTCAGGGCCAAGGACAGAATGTAGTATATATGGGAAGAAATGTAAACTATTTACTATAACCCAAAGCCACCGAGATATCACATATACTGTAGAATTCCTAACCCATTGCGAAAGGGCTCCAAATGGTCCCGAAATAGAGTCAAAAGGGTACACAAGGCTATGAAAAGGTGTATTAAGGTATGAAAGGGTACTACGAAAAGATATGAAAGAATATGTAAGGGTACATAATGGTACAAAAGAATAACCTTTTAGTTATTACATTTAAATTACCCAGGGCAATGGCCCCCTTGTAAATCCGGCGCTGGTTATCTTTCCTGTTTTGGACCAATGGACAGATTGGTAGATTCCCTGGCAAATCTAATATTCAACTTTGTCATTTTGCGACAAAATCGTCAATTTATTGGCTGAAACCTTTATAACTCGCTTCTTGTTGCAGCCTCTCGTATCCGCCTGTGCACATTGTGTGTCTGTCTGCCGGGCGGCTTTGAAATTTGCCATCATAAACGGAAATCTCGATAATACACACATTTGGACTGATGGTGGTTTGGAAAATCGAAAATTTCGGATAATCAAATTCTATAAAATATTAACATGGACAGTATTTAGGAAATTCACACCAAAAATAAAATGAGTGCTGTTTATAGAAGTAATAAAACGTGTCTACGTAGGACCTACCACTGCAAGCTCGCCATTCTCACACCACAAGGATGTTTTGAAATTTACAACCAACAACCGCAGAATTGAAAAAAGAGCACTTCCAAAGTTAGGTTTGTTTACATCAGATCATGTAGACTTTCAGGTTTACCATTTGCTTTCAGCCTTTTTACGAACCCAGTGCTTGTTACCCGTGTTAAAAAAAAAACATATTTGTTTTGGAGCCATTTTGATTTTTGAGATAGCACACCATTAATTCAAAACCATAGTGAATGAGTCAACTGTTGAAGTCTGCTTTGCCCAAATGAGCGACATTGGCTTGCAGATAAGGGAAGAACATGTGTAAATTTGAAGTCATTTAGAGTGCGTTACTTTAGGCAATTCTTATCTTTTTTCTTGTTTGTTGGGAATTTTTATTGTTAGTACAAAAAAAAAATTGATAGGACATTAGGTTGACCGAGAGTTTAGAAAAACGAAAATTTTAACTAGTGAAAATTAGTTTTTACTTACCTAAAATACTTACCTTCAGTAATATTGCTAAACCACCTTTTTACGCTATTTACTGCTCGCTTATGAACTAAAAACCCCAATTTTTAAGTTCTCCCTAAGCTTTTCTCCACTGCCGCCAGGCGGCGCTGCACGTCCTTACCGATGTCAGCGCCCCCACCAGTCCAACCGCATCACTTTTTCACGGGCACTCCGGTTCAGTGATTGCGGGGAGGCGGGCGGGTCCTTACTGAAGGTAAGTATTTTAGGTAAGTAAAAACTAATTTTCACTAGTTAAAATTTTCGTTTCTTACTTCCTGCAAATACTTACCTTCAGTAATATTGCTGAATTTGTCAGACAGGAGGCGGGAATCACCACCCCAACCAGGAACCCCGGAGAACAAGCATACTAAACCACACACACACTGCCACCAAAACACTAATAAAGAACCAAAAGGCAACCAACCCACCAGGACCAGGTATCCAGCGACGCCATGCCCCCAGAGGCCCATGGCCCCCAACCAACAGCCGGGTGAGTTAGCCCAACGCCTGGCAGTACCTCCACCTCATCCTCGAGAACCTAGCTCAGGAACAAGGCACACAAGCCCAGAAAACCGGCCTGCTCCACTAGAATTGCCGTAATGGAGCACAGCCAGAATAACACACTGAAACAAGGCACACCGACTCGGGCTTCACCCCCAGAAAGCCCGGCCAGCCACAACATGGCATGCACCACAGATCCGCCCGTCCCAGGCCACTTGGGACCCCCAAGGAAGTACGCACAAACAGAGGCGGGTGGCGCAGGGAGCACGCTGCTACTGCTACGTCCAGCGGCGTCCCGCACCAGAGTGTAAGAAATGTCCGCGTTACCCCAGCGAAATCCTAACCTACAATTACCGTACTGTTTCAAAGCAGGTCCAGAAGAAATACTGAAGTACAACCGTACATGGAATAGCGACATTTCGAAAGGTACAACACTCGACCACATGGCTTAAAACAAACACGGCATAACCAACAAGACTGCAGTTTGTATCCCTTGCTGCCCGCATCAACACCAGAACGCGAGTGAGCATTCGCTCCATCCGAAACCGGAAGGTATCTCCCCACTAGGCTAAAGTGCTTGATCAGCCAGATACAATTCTCCAGGCATGCACAATGCATAACCACCGACCAGGCTTCCAAACACTCTTTCGTGAATTGGGGAAAGTACATTTCAGTTTCAGGCCTTTAACACTACCTTGACATATTAAACAACGACATGAACACTGTAAACCCTCTGCTGGGAAGAACCATTCATAGTTAGGCTATGACAACCAACACACTCTCCCATCCGTCTCATGCAAACACAATGCTACAGAAGGTATAACATTACTTATGAGTCACAATTATAGAACGCCGCTGAACATAGCTTATTCAACCGCCCTAGGTTCAGTCATTCCGACAACATGTCTGCACCATTCAGTGCAGACGGCACGTTATATAAACAGAAATATAGCTTTCGTAGCCAATCCCCCAAAAACATACATTTAATGGCAATGTGGTTTGACCTCAAGTTTCTCACCTCATTCCTAGTAAAGTGGATGGCAGAATGGGAACCACAGTACAATGAAGGTGTTGTAGCCAACGGTGCCAATACCGAATGTGACATGCACTGTGTAGACAGGCCAACACTCCTACAGCCAGAATCATTGCAATGAGTTCCGCCTCCATTGTACTGAGGCATACCAACTCTGCTTTCACAGCCCCACAAAACAGGCATGCTACCCAAGAAGACAATGTGCCCACCGAAACTACACCGGTCGACTCTACCGGCTGCCCAAGATGTAGCTACACATGCATACGATTCAGATCCTGTGACACTTGAAAGATCAATAGCATAATGTATCGCACTGACAGTACATAAGTATCGCAGTATGATCAACAATAAGCGAATATGAATGGACGTAAAGGCATTGGTATATTGGGGCAATATTAGGGCAATATTATAACACCCAAAAGAATATCAGGCCTTGTCCTAGAAGCTACATACAACAAACTTCCTACTAGTGACCTGTATGGGAAATGTACCCTTGTCTCATCTTCGTCACGCCTCGTTTGAACATCAGTACCTGCAGACATGAACTGGTACATGCACTGTACACGTTCCATCGACGTCATACCTCTTCGTGAGTTGCGAAAAGTAAGATTTGATGAATTACTGTCATGCCATCAATTCTTAGGAAGGCAACACCTAATATGTTTTTTTTTTTTTTTTTTTTTTTTTTTTTTTTTTTAT
>JAHWFP010271029.1:69222-104719 GCA_023313725.1 Lithobius niger
TTTTTTTTTTTTTTTTTTTTTTTTTTTTTTTTTTTTTTACTTCTAAAGACGTGAGTTTGAATTTGGAGTCAAGCAACGTTACTACATTTGCTCCAAGAGTTGCGTTTCTGGCTAACAAAAGCAAAACATCCACATAAAACTGCATCTAAACCAAAATGATAACACAGGTAAGTCCCAAGAACTGAGAAAATCCCATCATCACTAATGGCCTTTCAAGTTCCTCCCATCAGTCACCCACTTTGGTGAAGACCATATACGGCTGTTTGCAATAGCCACACCGTACCATGGTGAACCTCAGGTTTGAATCCTTTGGGGATTTTCATGCAGGTTTTGCAATCCAACGTACCACACACTGGATATCCAAATCAACACTTGTCCACTTCAGAATGGATACCAATAATACATAACAGAATCTAACCTAAAACAAAATTCACAACTGGGCTGAATACTCCATCAAAATCCACACCGCTTGCTTGACAAAACCCCCGAGCAACTAGTCGGGAGCGGAAACGTCTAACGCTTCCGTCGGTATTCTTCTACCTTGTATATCCATTTACATCCCCACTTCCATATCAATAGTTACATTAACCTCTATGTACCCCTCTTTTCTTAAAGGATGCAACGTCGTCTCCCATGGACCGTTCCCATTCACACTTGTGAGGAGAGGCAATGGGTTCTGCATAGGTAATTGGCCCAACAATACACACGTATGCCGCAGCATCACTGAAATCAACAGGACTATCCTGCCCACTAGTGGATACAGTTCCGAAATCAGGTGTTCGTCTACCCCTAAAATCGAACAGTGGTTCAAACTGACATCCCCGTTCTACACAATAGTGTTTGACATCATTAACACTGCAGAACATAATTCCATCTGGGGTGTGATAGTACACATCCAACCTACCTACCCTTTGCCCCGTCTGACGGACTACTACTTCCCTACACTAATACTGATAATCTAAAGGAGCCAATTTGAGGGAGGAGCCTACACTATTACTACGAATGAATGGTCGTGGAGGAACTTCTTTAATGGTTAGTGGGCCCTCAGTTTTGTCTTCTGCTTCTACCCTAGAAGTACCATCCGATTCTGACTCTGTACCCGAACTAAGTCCCTTTCCATAGTTAAATGTAGTTGCACTTAGACTGGGTTTGGGCACACTCTGAGGCCTATACTGCAAGGACCTCCTCCCTTCCCCATAACTTAACCTCACCAACCGTTACATGTTTAGTTTCAACGACCAAGCAAGTATGGGGATTCCACTCTATATCCTACTGTCTACCGCATAGCCAATGAATACCCCCTCTCAGCTTTAACGTCAAGGGTATCCCTTCCCGGCGTATGGAAGTGTACATAACACATTGCACCAGGTCTTCGTAATGTCTGACTGATACACCTCGAACAAACAATAACGTACAAGGGACCCTAAAGCCTAAGTATGAGTGAGGGCACCTATGCTTCAGGTAGGTGAACGTACATACAAATTCTGCCCAAGATTGCGTGGCAGAGACGTCTCGTGAAGTATTGCACGTACCCCTTCTAACAACGTGCGGTTAAATCGCCTAGCGATTCCAGCCATAGCTAATGAGTAGGCATTGGTTCGCTGATATCTGATATCCAACCTACATACATAATCACAAAATTCCATACCTCGGTCCGTGCGAACATTTACAAAGTTGAAGCTAAATTGTCTTTCCCTCCTGGCACGAAAGTCAACAAACGTTTGAAACACATCGCTTTCCTTAGCGATGGGAAACACCCATGCATAACGAGAATAATCAAGTAAAGTAAGCACATATCTACAATTACCCAAGGATACCGTGCGACTTGGGCCCCAAACATCCATGTGAAGGAGCTCGAGGGGCTTCTTACTCTGCAAAGCACCAATACCCTTAAAACTGGTCCTAGTCGATTTGGTTACCTTGCAGACCTCACACTGAGGAGAGTTAGGCTTCACTCACTAGTATCCATGTACCACCTTGGAGTAATGTAAAAGTATCGGGCCCAATTTACGCTGATGACCGAGCCTCGAGTGCCAGGTTTCCACAGAAACCGACTTAATTGGATATAACTTCAACATGTACTTTAAAGTCCCCCTTCTGATTCCTACTGAAGCCAAGGGAACTCGTACTCGAACCAGATGAACAAACTACAGCTCCATTCACATGTTTTGGTTTGACCTCAAGAGGCAACAATGCATACACAATACAACTTGTTTGCGATTCGCAAGAAAAAATTGGGTATAGTGGCCCCGTGCGACCGCATATAGCGGCCAGACCCCAAAGGGCATCAGATTCACCCCCCCACTCAGCCTAAGGACCCAAGGAAGAGAAGACAGTCGAAGGCAAAAGGAGGGGGGAGAGCCCTACTTCAAACCCATAGTACTAACCGTCCAAGTTGCCAGACTCCAGTGAGACCATGTCTTGATGCACACCGCAGGAGCCACCGCAGCTGCCATTCCCGGACCAAAGAAATGTAGAGGCAATAACGATTAATGTAAACATACCCTAACATATCATAAACACATAGGCCTATGGGCAAACGCCCATGGAGACACTCACCATACCGTTGGCGACATGTGACACCCTTAACGTGACAACTGGCAACAGAACGGCGACAATGTGTCCCGCTGCGTCAGCGTCATAATAGCTACTTACCCTGGTGACAACTGGCTACAGAACGGCGACGATGTGTCCCGCTGCGTCAGCGTCATACAGTTATTTTCCCTGGCGACAACTGGCTACAGAACGGCGACAATGTGTCCCGCTGCGTCAGCGTCATAACAGCTACTTACCCTGGTGACAACTGGCTACAGAACGGCGACGATGTGTCCCGCTGCGTCAGCGTCATACAGCTACTTTTCCTGGTGACAACTGGCTACAGGACGGCGACAATTTGTCCCGCTGTATCAGCGTCTAGTAGCTACTGAGTGTCGCCGATGGTGCTACACACGTGTTGCCAGTGGCGACAGCGTGGGTCCGGTTAAAAACCGGCTTCAATTTGCACCCCTCGGCTCAACCAGCATTGCAATTATTTCCAAACGCGGCACTTGCAACTTTTTTTTTTTTTTTTTGCTGGGATAGTCGGACCACGGACAGCGCCCGTGGCCGGCTTTTTACCACTCAGTGTAGGAACCGCACCGCTATTTTCCCCACCGGGAGCGGTCGTCCTATTCATCCTCTCAACACTACTGGTTTTCAACTTACCGCCACTGTCGGCCACTCACCTAACGCCCGCCATCGGATCGGCACGGACCTGCCTTGCGGGACGGTGACAACTCCACTGGCTCACTCTACAAATCACCATCTGCATGAAAAAAAATGATATTTCAACACGAACAACATCCCGGGGAAGAACGGGAGGCAACGACGCCTCCGTAACCACGAATCACAAAGGCTTCATTCTCGGCCGCCATCTTGCCCTCGACAACGACCGGCCGACCAAAACACACCGCCGGCATGGCCGTATCCGTTAAGCCTACCGTCTACCGACCGTTGCCGTGCTTCGATCCTGTTCCCACCGTGCTGCTTTCCAATAAGCCGCTCGTCGGATCCACTTCTTGACATCGAAGTCCGTTGTTGTAGTCCATAATACGCGTTGGTTAATTCGCGAAGCACGCAGTAAAAACTCGCACAACCATCCACGATGGAGTGCTCGAAAAGTGATGCGGTTGGACTGGTGGGGGCGCTGACGTCGGTAAGGACGTGCAGCGCCGCCTGGCGGCAGTGGAGAAAAGCTTAGGGAGAACTTAAAAATTGGGGTTTTTAGTTCATAAGCGAGCAGTAAATAGCGTAAAAAGGTGGTTTAGCAATATTACTGAAGGTAAGTATTTGCAGGAAGTAAGAAATTGATGGTTAGATAATCGCTTCGCCCAAATAAATGACTTTGGTTTACATGTACGAGAAGAATAAGCAGAAATCCGGCTCCTCTCCGATCGGCTTCTTGCTGAGCTAGAATAGCCTAATATGGTCAGCTGAACAACTTTTTCCTATTCTGTTTTTGTGGCAACGGCTTAGTTTGGCCCTCATAAATTATCAAAACTTGCCTTCTTTGGTGTCAGTCACCGCCTTCGGCTTAAGCAGAGTAGCCTTTACACAAATCAGATGCACTGGTTTGCGCAGATGCCGCGCACAGGCGGGAAGGAGTCGCGATGGAGCCCGTATTATTTATCATGTTCCAGACATCATAAGTCACTGACAGTGTGTTACTTTAACCAATTCTTATTTTTTACCTTTTGTTTGGAATTTTTATTGATAGAATGAAAAAAAATCGATGAGGGTTCAGTTGACTGAGAGGTTTAGATAATTGATGATCAGGTAATCGTGATTCTATTGTAGAAGAGCTGTCAATTTGTATTCCAGTGTGAAACTTTGATGGATAAAGGAGGCAGAAAACAGATTATCTAAAGATATGCAGAAAACATTGTTCAATACTGCATCAAGACTAGGACAAAATCTCCAAACAAGGTCGTCCTGATACATAGAATTGGATTTATTCTAAGTCCATCGCTCTTGCAAATAATTTATTTTATTCATTAAAGTGATGTAGCAAATAGTGGCCAACAAATGTAAATAGCTTATCATAAAAAGGGCTATCGCTACCTGGTCTGAATAAAAAAAATAAATACTTTTAAAGTGAGTGTAAAAAAAAGTACAATTATTTACACATAAAATAACTTAGCTTTCAGTTCTTATAAATTTTATATAAAAATATTAGCTGTTCTAATTTTATCCTATACTCATAGTCGTCAACACGTTTTTGAATTTGACGATTTTTTTGCTATAAAATATCTAGTTTGAATCCAAAATAATGGATAGATTGCAAAACTTAATATAAAATAAACAGTAATAGCAATGTCTTCTCCATATTCATCAATTACAGGACCCATTCCAACTGCTAGAAGGAACTTGCCAAGCATCTCGGCCGTTGCTAAGGATGAGTAATGGAGTGCTCGCTGCTCAACTGGGGCGCTTTGCGAAACCAGCATCATATGGGTAAAAGTAATTGTTGTCATGGCACCACTGACAAAGTTTAGAAGAGTAAGGCAGAAAAAGCTTATCACTGAAAACAACCACAAAAAACAATCATTATTTCTAATGAAGTGTTAATAACATGTTTGTAACCACTGCAGCCCCTCATTAAATATAAATGCTTTTTGACAAACGCACACAAAAAAACGACATTATCATCAGAACAATATAGTTAAAGATACATTCCTCCCACCGCCAATTTTCTCGATCCTCCACATCAAGTATGGCCCAAATTTACTTACCATTAGTCAATCCATTGCTAAAAATCCGTTTTAAAATGTGGCGTCTAGGAGGTTTTCTGTTGAATATTAGGAACTAATTTAATAGCACCGTGCAAATATTATGATCCTTTGCGCGCTTACAATAACCATGACATTTCATCTATGTGTGTGCGTGTACTAATTTGTAATCGTTTGCTGATAATTACCATAAGATCAAAAATCTAAAAGACTAATGCGGTAAAAATTCAAATTATTTATGCTCATAGATCGCCGAAGAAAAATTATAAAAAAATAGCCTAAACAATTATAAAGTGCGATAATAAAATACGAAAATGTTTCCCGTTTGCGACGACACAATTTTTGCGTTCATGCTATTTTGTCTACTACGCCCAAGGCCAACTGAGATAGTAGCTGCAAAACTATGCGATGGTAACATGCGTGGATGGAAATCTGCGCGTAGCTGTTATACAGCATGCGGAATGTACCTTTAACACCATGGTTTTCCATACACCACGCAATATTTATTCTGATGTAACAAGTTGAGAGTGTCATAAGGAGTGGCAAAGCCGAAACTGTAATGAGGAAAACATTGAAAATTGTATAAAAAGCAATACTTGCATTCCAAAAACGGGGTAAAAAAGGGACAGAAGGTGAGTTTTAATTTTTAAACAGTGGTGCCTCCTCTGGGTCAACAATCCAACAATTTTAAGGAAGACCAAACCACAACATAGTTAGCAGTAATTTCATATCTTAATTACTATTTTCTATGGCACTATCAAGACCTTGAAAACAGATGATTAGCTTTCCTGCCGTGCACTTCGCCATGCAAGTAAACACATGCCGTTCATAATTTGCAGTAGGCAGCATAAGTTGTCTTTCCTGCCGCTACAATATTAGACAGATGGGGTAAATGAAAAAAATAAATGTACCAGTTCAACAGAAAACGTAATAAGAGACATGGTGACTGCGAAATACGTCGTTGGCTTTTCCAGATGAATTTTCGGTAATTCTATTACAAATTACGAGTTACACATTTCCAACCTGATACCGCCAGGTTAAACACACAAAGTGCATGGAGCACAGTCATAAAGTTGAACTACATGCTAACGTATTTTTGAAAGGTAGGTGAGCGGTTTTGGCTTGCTGCTGATGTGGTGATTGTGCTGCCTTCTTCGTACTAACTTTCGCCAGCTGTTTGCAGCTACTCCATATAAATTGAAGTGTTTGGTGATTTGCCTTCAACCATCAACAATAAGTTGCACGTTTGCCATCCACTGTATTGATAATCTTTGTCATACCGATTATTTAAGGTAGTTACTTTGCATCGTTACTTGTTAACTAATAAAGAGTGATAACTATTTTGGTGATTGACGAAACGTTATTCAGCAAATTTTCGAACCAATTATCAATATTTTTGCACTCGACAAAACTGTAAACTTGAAAAATTAGAGTGTGAAGTTTTCACGTATCAAGATGAGTTTCCACAATGACGTCCAACTCTAACTCGACTCGAAATTTTGAGTTTCGCACACTTTTAGGCATGACTTTAGATTTTCTCTCGCTGTTTCAACAGTTGGCTTGCTTTCCAAAGAAACACGCATCAACAATCTCAATTTAAATTCAGGCAGAGGGAGTATAGGTGCATATTAATACTTTTTAAACTCACCATTGGCTGGTAGACCACATATTTTTAGTTGCCAAATGTGAAACTTTGTTGCCAAATTAAAACGTTTTTAGACATTGGATGCAAATAAAAAAAAAAGTCATTGTACCTAAGGTAATACTTTCATTCAAAGTACTTGCATTATTAAAATGGTCATATGGCAATGTAGGTCAGGTGCAGTGTTCCAAATCTTTATGAAAGTTAAGGAAACCTGTACCACAGTGCATTTTGCCTCACAACTTCTAAACAGTTAAGAGCTAGAATCTCTAGATCTGGACCACTGGCAAGCAGACAGAAAAATCTTTAAAATGGTACAGTGAAACATTACAAACCGCCACAAAAAAGTGAAAATATCTTTAGTTTGGTTCCGCCTTGTTTATCGCCAATGCCCTGTCAACACTGGCCACTGGGAAAGATATTTTATTCGCTAACCTACCCACTTAAAATCATCAATTGGCAAATGGCCGGTGGATTTCTGCATGTATAAAAGCGAGTTGCACGAGAAAGGACAACTATCAAACCGACCAGAGAAGATAAAACGTTGTGCCTTAAAAAAATTCGCCAAAGCATACTTAGGTAAGTTAAGAAGGCAAAGATGGGAAGTAATTTCCCATTTTAAGCGAGTTATATAATAGGTTAACACGGAAACGCTGTTGCTAATGAACAATGTGAGAACAATAACTGAAAACAATGAGCAAGTAAACAATCGTGCCTTCAAAACATTAGTGGACTTGGACCAGTTTACCAGAATTAGAAAAATTATAACATGACAAGATTATTTAAAGAATTTCAGCATAACAGTTTTCGCTGGGGTTGTTATAATGTGACTGACTTTCAAATGTAAAGATTCCTAATGCAAATGTTCCTATACAGCACGAACAATGAACCAGGGAAACCAATCACAAACACAGCGTACCTTTTTAATCAACCCACCAACACCATGTTTTAAATTTAGAAAATTCTGTGAAAATTCAAAAATCCACCAAAATAAATTATATGAATACACAAATATCACCTCCAAGAATGTTTCTACAACAGTCCACTTTCCAAGAATGTTTCTACAACAGTCCACTTGGAGGTGATATTTGTGTATTCATATAATTTATTATGTCTGAATATTATCACTGTCAACGCCGTTTACCGGTTTTTGCATTTATCCACCAAAATATCGGGGTGACACGTTATCATTACAACACTTCATTAAAATAAAAAGCAATACCATACTTACGCAGCATTGTTGCATCTCGGTCTTCCGCAATTACTTCATTTGTATTTACCACAACTTCACGCATGCCAAACAGAATAATGCTGCGCACTATACTCAGCATAGTCAAGTATTTATACAGAAGCTGCCTGCAAAACAGTAAGGTTGTTAAAACAAGAGTTAGTTTACATACCCCGCCCAACGTTAATCCAAACTACTTCAATCCACCTTTCAGTGGTTTAGTCAGTGCCGGAGCAAGGCGTTTGAGCGCCCGGGGCCAAAAGCTCACTGAGCGGCGCGCACTTTTCACATCAGTGGATTGCAAAGTCCTCCTCCCCCATGCCTCTTCCCAAACCTGGCCAAAAAATGAACCCATCACGGTGCCACAGAAATAACGCCAACACACTGAAGACATGAGACAAAAATATATGTCTTACATTTGAAGGATACAATTATATTTAGTTTATAATATAGGTTTCCACCCGACTGGCAAGAAAACTAACACGAACATGAATTCGACAACAAATATTAAATTTTCGGCCCGGAATTTGAGCTTGTTCACAATAAAAATGTAAAAAAAAAGTTGGGAGCTGCCACAAATTGTGGACTCCAGCCGCCATAATGGATGATTTTCCAACAAGGCAGCTGTGTGAATTCCACAATTTGTGGCAGCTCCAACTTTTTTTAGTGTTTTAACATTTTTATTGTGAAAAACTCATAAACACTGGACCAAAAATTAAGCATTTGTTACCAAATTCATGCTCTTGCGAGTTATCTTGCCAGTCAGAGGGTACGTCTGTTACAAACTACTGCAGCCACTCACAAATTAATTTTTCAAGACCAATTTACTTAAGCTTGGCTTCGCCTTTATTTTTTCAATTTTGTTTTAGGAGGGGGGCAGCATTTTTGGCACCCTTATAGCCTTTTGGCGCTGGGGGCAGCCGCAGCCTTCGCCCCCCTCTTGCTCCAGCACTGGGTTTAGTGCTAAGTATAATAGCATGGGATGTATGGTTGGTTACTAGGGGAGGGGGGGGGAGACCATATGAAAAAGAAAAAAATTCAATGCAAAATATTTTTAGATGTCGACACCGAAATGGAACATAATTCTGGAGGATTCGGAAAAACCTGACCCTTACATGAAAATTAAAGTGAAAGCAGTTAACATCAATTAATTGTTGATATTTTTATGATTTTGTGTTACATCCTGCGAGTTAAGAATTAACACAAAGGATTCACAGTTTTGACAATTCCGAGTTCCTTTGTTATCATAAGTACAAGCGCATGAGGAATAGTAGGTAACAGTTTCTCCCTGAACATTAAGGATATTGTAACAATAAAAATAATAAAAATAACACTCCTGCCAGGACTAGAGCGTAGGACACAAGTAAACCACAGCTTCCTCAAGTGTTTACCTGTCACGTTGCATCAACGTCGTTTGTGTATGGCCGCCTGATCACGTGCGATGACCGACTTAAAATTCTGCAGTAAGGCAGACAAGCTACGATCGTGTTTCTTCCAGATATATTAATAATAAAAACAATAGGGGCTTAAGATTATTCACAAAATCCATGAAGAAATAGTAATGTACATATTTAGGAAGGCCCGATCTTAAGAAACTGTATAACACCTTGGTTTTTTTTTTTGGGCTGATAGATGACGACATTACACAATAAAATTGTGCAGACTTTGCCACTTTTTTTACCACCAGCACCACTAAAAAATAAGTGAAATCAACTGTTTGGCTTGAATTTTTTATATTAGATTCTTTGGCTTAAATTGTCCTTTTTTGTGCCAGTGAATTTCTTGGGGGGGGGGGGGGGCGCGCCCCCCCCCTACCCATGAAAGGAGGATCAAAACTAGGTTAAAGTATACATCCCGCATATACTCAATATACTTCAAACGACACGAGATTGACTGGGAAGGCAGAAAAACTCTGTTTAAATCTAAATCTAATGTGACCCCCACCTCCGTTGGTTGGAGTCCATCCTCATCCAGCTGCATATGAGGGGTGGAGCGGATTTAATGAATATTCAGGCATACCCAAAGGTTGCTCACTTAGTGAATAAAAGCATGAGCGATCTGCTTGGTAAGCAGTGTAAGTTGGAATGATCCCTCTACAAGTACTGTAGGCTACAATGCTGGCAAGTTCGAATGCGCTCAAGTTTGTCTGCTTTGTGATGATGCGATTGTACGAACTTTTCTTCGTAACGCCTGATGACGACAGCCGATTGTTGTTGTTGAAAATTTGCAAGACTGTGTTGTGTTGTAGCCTTTGTTGTAAAAGTCAGCGAAAACGTACTTTGTTAGAATTTTAAATGTATTACAGGCTCTATTCCTATTTACTTACAGCAAATTTGTTAAAAGCGGACAGTATCGATGTCTTCACGCGGGCGTACGGTGAGTACACACCAATGCAATTATGGAAGGCCAGCTGATATAAAGCTTGCTGTGCACCTCTGCGGGTTGTTAACAATGCAACAAGAAACGGGACAGTGCGAAAACATGGCTTCTGACTAGACTGGCGTATGATATGCCAGGAACAGCAAGCGCTTCGAAAATAAAAACACTCAGCAACATGAAAATTGGTTCTGCTCCTCAAACCATGCTGTGCACAGTAATGATACAACTACAAAATGTTTGTTGATTATGATAACTATGATGAGTGTTTTCCTTATCACTAAAGCGTAAACATAAAAAAATATATATATATCTGTAACACATGGTCGTGGCAGCATACCTAGCACCAGGCCTTCTTGATTGTTTGAAGTTAAGCACCAAGAATGTGTTGTGTTACAGTTTTGATTTCTTACGTGTTTGAGGCATAAATTCCACCGACAATTGACCCGAGAATGGAGGAAGTCTGTCCAATAATTCCATGCCATAGATGTACCTTCGACGGCTTCAAACCAGCGTCCAACAGAAACAGTGGAAATAGTGCCAATGCTCCACTTTCACCTGCAACGTAATAATAAAGGTTGTAACTAACCCAGATCAATCTCTGCCAATATTACAGTCATCAGTTAATCGTTTAATGATAAATTTAAACCGATCAATATTTTTTTTTACTAGTCCTCCAGTGGCCCAGATTGATAATGTTTAAGTCAGACATTTTGAGGCTAATATGGAAAGAAGGCAGTTTATTTCTTTTGAAGATTTCATTTGATATCAATGTGTGCTAATAGTGTAACCTCTTTTTAACAACACATTCATAACAATAACCCCATTTTTGGGGAAGTGATCTCATTTTTTAACAGAGAGAAATGAACCACGAAGGAAAATCTAGTCATCTTCGATTACTTTTCTTGTACTGCAATCAATGCTTCCACAAAGGTGGAATTGTTTATTAACTAATGATAAGCTTCCCTGCCGCATTTTTCTGTCTAGTTAGAAACGTTAAAGCGTACCAGAACTCCTCACGCTCTTGTGATGCCAGGCTATCGCGTACCAGTTTAGGCTCTGTTGCTTAGCCTAATGTCTAGCAGGAAAGCCAACCAGCTTGCCAGTGACATAACGTCTGCTAAGTGCAGTTACTACAGTGCTGTTTTACAACCAGCCTGGATGCACGACAGCTATAATAAGAAGCAGCTCTTCCTCAAAGCTAGGGCATTACTTAAATTACGACCAAAAAATTAAATTTAACGACTTTCAAGTGAACAATTTCAAGGAATTCAAGGCCTTGAATATTTTCATAACAAATTCAAGCATTTTTAAAGACTTCAAACATCTTGTATGAGCCCTGAATACCCTACTGAATAAGCTAACTAGAACATTGTTATTGATACCACAAAAAATAAATTAATTTACCAAGTTTGTAAATAAGAACGAAACACAGTGTCCACAGTGTTCCGGGTGTGTGCCAAGCCTCAATATAATGGAATATGCCTCGCTTACGGGCAGTCGGTTGAACGTTATCCAATGGATCCGAAATACTCTCGGAAAGATTCATGCGATATCTACGAGTAAGATCATCTGACCTGTCCACCGGTTCGGTAACAGTACTCTGTGAAGCAGCAGATTTTAATAAGTTGTTGCTTTTAACCTAAAATGAACATAAGTTAGAAAGTCACTGACCAACGTTTGGCTGATAAGTTAAACCACTATTCACACTTATATGCACACAACATTGCATTTCAGTTAATACTGAATATAAGACAACTCAAATATAAGACACATAGCATTTTGGGCTCACACATTCCAAAGAAACAAATGGCTGCGATTATAAGCCAGATGACTTCCGCAAGACTTTTATAAGACTTGGTATACATTTATTAGTTTATATGCTAGTCCTAATGTGACATTAGGACCGTTGAGGCGGTGCAAAGGAGATTCACGAGGATGTTTTGGAGTGTACGGCATTTGGAATACGAGGATCGGCTGGGCTCGCTTGGGTTGGAAACCCTTGCTGAACGAAGGCAAAATCTCGATCTGATTTGTGTCTTCAAGCTCTTGAGCGGGCTCGTTGACATCGATTGGAGGAAGCTATTGACTCTTCGGGTGGATAGGTTTGCTGAACCTCGTACTTTGTTTCTTCGCCGATGTCGGGTGGATGTTTGAAGGTTTTGCTTTGGTGTCAGGGTGGTCAGGGCGTGGAATGCTCTCCCTGATGACGTCAGATGTGCGCCCTCCCTCGGTGTTTTTAAACGTCGCCTGTCCCTATGCAAAACCACGGGATAATTTGTGGCTTCCACGGTTTTTTTTTTGTCCTTATGGATTTTCGCCGTGTTTGGATTCATATTTATACTTATACTAGTATATTCACCTGATAGGCCTACTGGATTCGAAGACAGACATTTTAGCATCATCTTCGGTTTTTAGCTGTTTACTGAGGCCATTTTCAATATATATTGAGTTTTTGCTAAATAATCCAAAAACTATTTGAGCAAATGGCTTGAGATTAGCGCCATTGGATAGCTCTCGAAAAAAAGATTTGAATGGTGTACTCAAACATCAAGTCTGCCAAAAATTTGACAAAGTTATGGACTTGCATGCGAGTATAAGACAATGCTGCTATTTTAAAGATATAAATTTGGGGAAAAGTATCTCATATTCAGGGTAATAAAGAGCAAAATGTAATACGCCTTATATTTAGTGTAGTACGTTTTGTATTAAATAGTAATAGCCCAAGAGCTTTTGTGGATGATACGGCTACTGTTTTCGCACGAAGCCTGTAACCTGATATTAAAACTAACGAATGCTAATTATTTTGCAATTATATCCCGAGCGCGTAGCGCGAGGGGTATAATTTCAAGTTAATTAGCATGAGTTAGTTAGTCTGGTTACAGGCTAAGTGCGAAAACATTTTTAGCCGTATTATCCACAAAAGCTAGAGGGCTGTTTTATTGGAGTATATCCCAATTCAAAATAAATAATAACAAAAGGACTAAACATTCTTTATGTTATTATTAATATTTATAACATAATGCTAGGTTTTATTAGCTTATCAGTTTATCAGTTCATAAAATTATTTGTCTCCAACAAGAAGTTACAGACGATGCTGCGTCAGCGACTTTCTCCCTTTAAACACGCCACATCAACTACGCATTGCTGAAATCCGCCGAGAGATGGCGCTTGTGTGTGTTCCTGTACTAATTTTTAATTGTATTTTGCTAATAATTACCATGGAATCAAAAAACTAATACGGTAAAAATTAAAATTATTTATGCTAATAGATCGCCGAAGAAAAATTGTAATATACTAGCCTAAAAAATTATAAAGTGTGATGTTAAAATATGAAAATCGTAACAAATATGTCAAGTTTTCTAGCTGGTATATATGCGAGTCAAAAGCTGCTGCCATTAACTATCATCTGACGTCTGTTTTAAGCTTAGCTCGGTAAGTTGCGCATGCGCACAACGAAAAGGTACTGTGGTATACACCGGTGTATAATCGGGTGATTATACCACACTAGTTCGATTATACCCCGCTCCTCTACCTTCCACCATGGTAGTAAGCGGGATATACTCAGTGTAATAAGTCTTATATTCAAGGTATGTCACAAAGCCTATAGTCTTTCACTCTGTGGTTCCGGTCATATGATGGTCTTTCACGAGCTCTGTGCCAGGCCAGCATTGACAATCTGTTAGGTTAGCCTTACAAAACTAACGGGACAGTAATTCTGGATGCCACCGACAGTAGAGTGACGGAAGATACTAGGTAAGCAGGGATCTATCAGAAAATTGACTACAAGGTTGGGCATTACATTCACTAATAAATTGATACCAAACTTAGAAGACTTGGGGGAATGAAACTCACCATTAAGATGAAGCAGCAAACCGTCACCACCAGACAATACGCCTCTTCCTACCATCTTTGAGCATATAAATGCGATATTGCAGGACATACGGAAACATCTTTAGAAAACCCTACATTTTAAACATACGTTTAGTAGATAAATGTGCTAGATGTACACTTAAAACGTTGGGTTTTCTGCATAGGTTCACTTTGGTATGTCCCGCAATACTGTATTTACCCAGTATTAACCCTAAATCTTTATTTTGGCTTAAGCCAATATTTCTTGTTTTTCTTCCCACGAATCAAAAAGTATAATTGTAACCCTGCCCTGGGTTGCATCAAACCTTCAAATATTTGCATATTTACAAGCGTTGATGTTGGTCAACTGGGAGTTATATGGAAGCTGCCACAAAAGAAATCTACTAAACCCAGGAATTTGAACTGGAACATCTTAGGTCATTGTAGCGGCAGAGAAAATGTCCAAAATAGATCCCCGCAGCTGCTGAAGAAATTCACATAAGAAATTCTTCTATGTAGTACAGGAAGCTGAAATTTTGTATATAACTATAATTTAATAATCTTTTGCTCATTCGAGTGTTAGAGGAAGCATAAATTCAAAGTTACCAATCAATTTAAATACAGTAGTACTACATTAGGGCAGAGTTAAAGCATCTTGTTATTGTTTTACTTTTAAGGAACACGAACCCAAACTGCAGTATTGGAAGAATAAGGGCTCTTTCGTGACTTCTTCCCGACTGCACAAGGCTTCTGCACCAACCGGCTCACCATGCTTTGTGTAAACGCCACTCCGTCTATGCCAACAACAAGAGAAAGTGGTGATTGACACCAAATAGAGCAAGTTTCGTTAATTTATTAGGGCCAAACTAAGCCTTTGCCCCAAAAACGGTATGAGAAAAAGTTGTTCAGCTGATCATATTAGGCTGATCTAACACAAGAAAAAGTCGATTGGAGAGGAGTTGGTTTTCTTCTGGTAAGCCCCCCCCCCCCCCCAAATTGGGTTATCTGTCCCACGACGATGGGAGGGACAATTAGCTTGTTTCTAGCTTCAATATCGCAACAATGAACTACATTTTTAGCTTATAACAGTAAAGATGAAGTACAGTACACAAGTACCCTGCTCGACAACAATAGCATGAAGTGGAAGACTTGTTTCTTAGACACACGTAAACTTATTAAAGGTAACCTACTCAACGTTTGGTTTGTAATTCTAACTATAAACAATGCTGCGATGAATTGGCACGCGATGAACTGTCGGTGTGATATATTTGTACTCACGATGAATCAACCAACGATGAATTATAGTATAAGTCGTACTGTTTACTTTGATGGTTAGCCTTAACCAAAGATTGAAGATGATTACAATTTACACTCATTCTTCAAAATCCAGATATAATTAATTATACAAATATCACTTGCACAGATACCTGTCCTATATAGACTATATCCCGCAAATTTTCAACATTTAATTTTAAATGCAATTTAAATGCTTTTTTTAAATGCAGTTTAAATGCTTAACTTTAAATAAATTCACAAGGATCCTCAAAGCCTACAATTGACTACCTTGATAATAAATAGGTCGCGTCGCAATTGCACAGGAAGTGGAAGACAGGCCTTCGCGTACAGGAGGCTACATTGAAGCCGTTCGACACGAACAGCAAAAATGTGATCGAGTGAGGACAATATACTACGTGCCTGATGAAGACATGCATTTCAAGTTAAGCTGTCGAAAATTTGTTGGACTTAGAGGACAGGTATCTGCGTGAATAATAATGCAAGTGTTAAACAACGTGAAAAAATGCAATGTTTTTTCTATTTTTTAAACGTAGCGCTGCTTTCTTTGGTGTTTAACTGTTTGTGTGTATTAGCACTTAGCACTTGATGAATTGTTTCTAAACGTTCATTGTATCGCGACAGCTAGAGTAACAAGTGAATGATACAGACTTATAGTATATGGAATATTGTGATACGGTTACAGTACCTTACATGGCGACTTCACAACTGGAGACTTCAAAACTTCTACTCCTTCCAGAGGCTTGTACTGAGTTAAAAATGTAACATATGCCACCATGACCAACATAATAAGCGTGCTCGTAGCAAGAAAAACATTTGGGTGACCCCATCGTTGACTGATGTATGCTGCACCACCACTGCCGACTACCATACCAATCTTGTAGCCTACTACCTGAAAGTAAAACATGTTACATTTGTTTCAGTTCCTGGCACACCATTCACAGCAGCAGCACAAGTACAAAACTAGCCTTAAACACAATGTGGTATTTCTCAGGTTAAGGAGCAAGGTGGCATAATGGTTAGTATGACCGTCTCATGTGTCAGAGGTTCCAGGTTCGAGTCAGGCCTCAGCCACCCCTGGCATTTTACGGAAGAGAAGTTCCTGTGATGTCTTGTGCCCATGTCGATTGTGGCATGCAAACGAACATAGGAATTTCTAATGAGATTTACGTAGCAAAATTGTCTCTCTCTCTCTCTCTCTCTCTCCTGTTTCAGTATTGCAGTAGTGTAATATATTATCTCTTCATAAGTATGAATCCATCGTGTTGTTTACGAAAGTTGCTCAGCCATCACTGTTGGTTATTAAGTTTGTCCCACGCCTATCCACAATCCAACCGCATTCTGGTAATGACAAAGCCTATGCCAACTGTCTATACATCATTAAAGCTCTAAATACTCTGCCACCAAATAACTGGCCATGCTTTGCTGCTCGTCGGCTCCATTTTTCACCCGGTAAGATACTGAGCTTACCGACTTCAGCTGCCTCGGCAAAACCTTGCAATTCTTGACCCATGAACTGCTACAGTTGTGCTCAATCTCATGAACTCGTGTACTAACACTGGCCCCAGTAACTTTATTGAATTTACTCCCTCAGAACTGGGTAGCTCCCAAGGGAATTGCATATGTGGTGTTTGACACAGTGAACCACTCCATTCTCATCGATAAGCTCACGACCAACGGTGTTCATGGGAGCCACCCTCTATGGATCATCGACTCTCTCTCGGATCGCTGCCAGTGTGTCCGTCAAGGGGCCCGCTCTACATGGCAGCTTGTGGTGCGCCCCAAGAACCATGCTTGGACCCCTCCTTTTAGTTGTTTATATCAACAACTTCCCCGGTGTTGTTACTTCCTTATGCAACCTTTTTTGCTGACAGCTCAAAGATCTTAGGAGGCTCGCAATGTAGCTCTGATGTTCTTGGTCTCCAGTGAGACCTGAATGTCATCCAACAATGGGCCAGCCATTGTCAACAAACTCTCATTTAATACTGACAAGTGCTCCACTTGGTCCCAACAATCATGCTCAGCATACCTACCTTTTCAATGGTGCTGCCCTTAAACATTCAACTCTGATCAAATTGCTTGGTGTCATCATCGACAGTAGTTTGAAACCTGGACCAATGCATCGCCGAAGTGAAAAAGGCCACCAGTGCTTTCGGCCAAATTAAGCACCATTTCTCCTAGGGATGGATTGGTTTCATTTTTTTGACTTCAGTTTCGGTTTCGGTTTTCGTGCCCACAAACCCACGGTTTTGGTTTCGGTATCGGTTTTTGCCACCCTCCACCCCAACCAGATACTTCTAGTTTTTCTTGTAACAGTAGTATTACTAGCTTCTGACCCGCTCCTGCTTTCACTTTCAGCAGCGTCGTAGACCATGGGTTTGGCGCTGGCACCATTTTCCTCTAATATTTTCTTTTTAAATGCCTAGGAGCTTTGCTGTGAATTACACGTAGAAAAGGATAATTGTTAAAATATTCAAAACAACAAATCAATCTTTTTTTGAACACCGTACGAAAAACCGACACAAAATTCGAATCGTTTTCGGTTTTCAGTAAAAACTGAAAATTCGGTTGCGGTTTCTGTTACCGACCCAGCCTTAATTTTTCCTTCCTCAATGTTGCCACTACGAGGCTGCTTTACACCTTGTTAGTTTGCCCACACCTGGAATATTGTGTCGAGGCTTGGTGTCCATTTCTGGTCACAGCCGGCACCATCACTGAGAAAGTCCAAAGGTGTGCCACCAAACTTGTTCCGGGTCTTTGTGGCACCCTCCCTTACCAGGAAAGCCTGGAAATCATGAATCTGTTAAACCCTTAAAAAGCACAGGCCGAGAGGTGACCTCTTGCAGACCTACAAGACCATGCATCAGCTTAATAAACGTTTTAAGAGAAGCTCTTTGTCAACCTCTTTGAAACAGTCTAGGGGCCTCCTCACAAATCGGGTTATTAACGCCTCGCATGCCCTCACCCAAGGGGTTGTTACGTTATGTGTGTGATATTATGAAGGTGAATAAATGCTTGTAACTGAATTTTTCGTGTAGCATAAAGAAAAATTGATGCTTGTCCCAGATGGAGGGAATGTCCCTTTAATACGATCCTTACTTAAAATTCTGAAAAGGTGACACCAGGGTTATTATTAATGAAAAAGAGTCACTTACAACTTATCCATAGGATATGTATGTTTAATTGTAATTTACGTATTTACACGAGGAGCTGAAGCAAATCACCATATGAAATAACTAGCTTAAGATAGGGAAGGGTATTAATTTTCATTCACTATAGAGGAAACCAGTTCTAGCTATGCACTTTTCCTGAACCAAGAATTACAGTATTAAATCATACCTGCGCCGTGTTTCCTTTTCCTAATTCTTCAGTGGAAAGATTAGAAAGAGCAAAGGTGTCAAGAGCTACATCATGTACAGATGCGCAAATATTGGTCAATAGCATAACGCCCGCGAACTTGGATACATCGTTGGGATCAATGAAATATGCTAGAAATAAAATACTTTATACAATTTATTTGATAACCAGAAAAATAATCACTAGTCATGATGAACCATAGTGATCCAAAAAAATATACACCGACATTTACGCTAACAATTGCTGAAACAAACCATTGTAAAAGAAAACAACAAAACCATTTTGAAATTATTGGATTTTAGGGCACCACAAATGACCAACTACAGTAGAACCTCAATTATCCGAACTAATTGAGACCAAGGGGTGTTTGGGTAATTCAATTTATGTGAAAAATAAATCGAACAGTTCAGCAGATAATCTAATTTACATGCAAAACAAATTAAATAATTCGGATAATCCAATTTACATGCAAAACAAATCGAATAGTGTAACAGATCATCCAGTTTACATGCAAAACAATTTGAATAGTTCTGCGGATAACCAATTTACATTAAAAACAAATCGGATAGTTCGGCAGATAATCAAATTTAAAGCAAACAAATTAAATAGTTCGGCTGATACTCTAATTTTTACATGCAAAACCAATTGAATAGTTCGGCGGATAACCAATTTACATTAAAAACAAATCGGATAGTTCGGCAGATAATCAAATTTACATGCAAAACAAATCAAATAGTTCGGCTGATACTCCAATTTTTACACGCAAAACCAATTGAATAGTTCAGCAGATAATCCAATTTACATGCAAAACAAACGGAATAGTTCAGCGGATAATCTAATTTACATGCAGAACAAATCGAATAGTTTGGATAATCCAATTGACATGCAAGACAAAGAAACAAAAACTCACTTTCGCTCAGTTTGAGTGTTATTGAATGTTGCGTGAATGTAGAAGACTGCTGAAAGAAAATGTTGCAATGAAATGATCCCAGAAGCAAAAATAAGGCAATCTCAATTCTTGTTCCTGGTCTAAAAATTACTGAATATTTTCCAAGGAAGGGAGTTCGGATAATAAGGGTGTCTGGATAAACGGGTTCGGATACTTGAGGTTCTACTGTACTTTACTCTAACCACTTAGGTTTTGGATTTTTTTTCTGCCTTCCATACATTAACTTGGGTTTGTTTGGTATTTCTGTCTCTTACAAGTATGCCTAATTAATAACGGGGTGCGGCCAAGACACAACTTTACTTACCAATAAGATTACAGACTATCATCATGTTCATACATATGAGTATACATTTGGGTTTACTCTTCATGCTGTCAACTAGTGGAGCCCAAACAACTTTCAGCAGCCATGGAATGTACACAATTCGGAATAAGGACAGTGATGTGTGCGATATCGCCTAAAATTGTTAAGTACGAGAAACAAAATTATTAATTAGATGAGTTGGCTACAACCTACAATACAACTTTTAACAAACGAATAGCCAATTCTTCAGATTAACGGATATATATATATATATATGAACAGTACTGATAGATGGCAATAAACAAGCCTTGACTTCTCTGAAATAAAACAATAAGGAACTAAGGCATAATGAAACGGTGCCTAGGACTCACCTTTAAACGGAAATAGACGGGCAAGTATTTATCTTGAAATCCAAACGGCATACCTTGTATCAAATACAACAGTAGCAGAATGATAATCTTGTCATAATAGCCAGCCATTATAACTGTATTTTTTTCGTTTCTGAAATTTGAACGGTGCAATACATTTATTAGGTCAAACAAAAAAAAGTAATCAAATGTTAAACAGGATGGAAAGCCAAATAGGCTTGAGAAGGGTTAAAGAAATACGGATGTAAACCTATTTACATTGCCTTTTGGACTTATCAGACCGTCTGAGCGGGGAATTTGTTTCAGAGGTCGTGGGTTCAATTCCCCACTCAGGCAAAGCGACATTTAAGTCTAAAAGGTAATGTAAATAGGTTTGCGTGCGTATTTATTGAAGTAATTAACTAACTAGGCTACATGCATACAACACATTCCACCTTTTCCAGCAGTTGAACAAGTTAGTTCAATTCTTGCTTTTCCTTCCTCCCTAGTCATCAATGGTAGCATACCAACAATTTTGATTTGGTGAACAGGTTGAAGATACATTGGGGTTCCAGCTCCTTCAATAAATGAACTAGAATGACCCACGAATGACCAAAAAGGGTTGTAATTAATTCATAGTGAGTAGGACTGATTACAACCAAAGTGACAGAACCGAACAATCGGTGATTACGAACCAGAATGAAACTGCAAAAATCGAATGGCCTAACAGTTCAGTGATTATACGTTGTAAGGACCGATTTATAGCAATTGTCTCCCTACCCCTCCATCCAGCCAAAGGGCAACCTTTCCTGTCATAAAGCTCAAGTCCTCAACAATATTTTTAAAAAGTACCCTCCTGAAGCTGAACACAGCAGTGACGTACCATAAGTGTTTCAGCATTTGCCTACAGAGGGAAATAAGTGTTCCCCCAGAACCCCAGCCTCTAAGATCTAAATTCAGCCCTGCACATAGTTACGTATGTTCTGGTTAAGAAACTGCATTTAACAGTTATTGGCATGAAATTACATTTATCCTGCTTTTATCAGATACCTGGTAAAAACTATTTCAATATTACAAGTAAAAATTACGTTATGACCAAATGTCTATCTATTTTATGTATTAAATTGATAAAATTCTATCAATTTAATATGTAAAATCGATAGACTTTTGGTCACAGCGCAATTTTTTTTTGTAATACTGCTCCAGTCCAAAGTAAAATGAGCTTGTCGGCATTCAAATACTTTTGCGTTTGGAGACATGACAAGTGGTAATAAAGACCAGCTGTTGGCATTTGTGGCATTTCAGACGAGCTTGTTTCGGAGCAAGTTCCACATGTGACCACACTCCACCATCAATTGTTCGTATATCAGTCCAAGGCAACATAAATAGGTTTGCATCTGTATTCATTTAATTGTTTGTATCCGCGATCAAAAAAAAAAAAAAATTGTGTAAAGCCCGTGACTTAGGGGCATGAGGAGGTACCTACAACAAAGCTCAGTGACTTTCCCCATCAAAAACTTGCCCTGCGTGCAAAGTCCAACTCGAGGCTAGTGGCGGTGGTGGTCTGAGGGACTGGACCAAAAAACAGGTGTTCATCACAGAAATTTCAATTTAAAACGTAGCATCATTCCGCGACCAGCTTCACTGGATATTTCATAATTATTTCTTGAGAGATAGTAGTTCAGTCTGAGAAAGTAGAAATGAATGCCAGATAAATTTAGACTTTCAAACAGACATGTTATCCAAGGGTGAAATGCAGAGAAGCCTATGATAGTGGTTCTAAGGCAAATTTTCATTTACCAAATTCAGCCCGTTCACCATGCAGTAACTTATAATAGATGAATGAAGCACTCTGGCACCAACACTACTTGCTGTTTTTTTTTCGACATATGGTTTAATTAAAGGACCCTACTTACTACCATCAGGTACCATACATCAAGAATTTATTTCTTGCATATATGTATACGTCAGTTTTTCTCGAAATACCAACAAAATTGCCAACGCACTTTTCGTAGTACTTACACCTAGAACATCACACTAATCACGTAGGTCTCTTTAGGATCTGCCAGTTAAAAGGGCTTAACATCAAATTATAAAGTCGTTTTGGAACTTGGACTTTGCCATCAATGTTCAAATAAAGTTTATTAAACATTTTCTTGAAGGCGGCAACCATGAACACGCATCCATCACACAAGTAATAAGAAGCAGAACCCGAACCGAGCAGAACTGGCAAAACCAAAATACGGAAGTTTAAATTATGAGTTGAGCAAAAATTGTATTTCACGAAATTTACGTAGCCATTAAAAATTTATTTAAATATACTTAGCTTTCTTGTAAAACACGTAATAAATTACTAACCGTACCCCGTGCATGTTACATTTCGCTAAATATTGTAAAAAAAATCGGCAAAAATCACTTCCGCTTCAGGCTTGAACGTTTGGTGCGGTCTAACAGCAAAACTAATAACAGGCAGTAACACTGTCACTGACATGACATCATCCAGGTTTTGACATTGCAAGCCGTTTCTGTCCAAACTAGTCATCCTTAATATCCCCAAATGAAAATATATATGGAAGCATCCTTGAGATCGCCATAGCCATATTTTGGCTTTATCAAATTCAAGGTCTTAACAGTTGGCTTGAAACCAAGGCTAGCTGAGGTCGAACTGCGTTCCTCACTGCCCTAAGGAACACGAACGCAATTTCAATCTCAGCTAGCCTTTCCGGACACTCATGGGATGATCGATTCGGAAATTTACGATAGTTTAATCTTTGACATAGGTAAATTAAGACATAGAAATTCAAATTAATGAACTTTGAAATGTGTGAGCAAATCTATAAGTATGTCGTCGCAGTCACAGGGGCTAGGCACACGAATAGCGTACATGCCGGAACACTCACCCCGCGAGTGCAGCGAGCAAGCGAGCGAAAGCGAGCGACAGAGAGTAGGAAAGAAATACTCGCTATCACTCGCTTTCGCTCGCGGGGTGGCGTGAGTGTTCCGGCATGTACGCGATTCGTGTGCCTAGCCCCTGTGACTGCGTGTCGTGCGCCGTATGAGCCCCATGCACGGGTAGTGTACCATCACTGCCTACTCTACACAGTAGGCGGTGGTACCATCTAGATAATACAAACACAAATCCGTACTATTAGTGACGTCATTGCAATGGCCGCTGTCTTTGGTGTTCATTTGGGCTCGTCGACAGCTTCAATAGCTATTTGCCAGGTATGTACATATTATAAATCTATAAAAATGCGTCATAGTCAAAATTTAATATGTAAAGTAACTTTTGATTCACGTATTGCTTTTTGGTTTGTTGTAGTTTAGCCACTTGAGTGTAAATGGTTGGTGGGGGCACCGTCTTCGCACGCCGAGTCGTAACTTTATCAATTCGTAGCTTTAACAAAGGCGGTGTCTCCGGTCCCGGTGACGGGATCCAGATTCTGAAAACTCCAGCACTAGTTCATACACTTTGTAGATTGAGGAGATGTGACGACAATACTAAATAAAATTTAAAAACTGGATTCCAACGCCTAAACACTAGTTCTTAAACCAATAAATGATTTTAAAATGCTTGTAAGTCCTGGTGGTGAGTAGTCAGACCGTCCATAGATTAGAAAGTTAAATAGACGCTGTAGTTCCGGCTACGAATACCTCGTATTGTTTTGCCACCCTGCTGCTTTGGCAAAGCATTAGCAGAGACATGAGAAGCTGACACCAGGGCTCCTCGTAGGCTTGGAAGAGGTAAGATGTTATAGTATACTTTGTAATTTATGGTAAGCTGTACTATGCCCAGGTCTGTGCCCAGGACTTATTTTCAAAATGCTCTAGTCCTGGTGTCAGAACCCAAGTCCGAAATACCGAGAGTCCCGTCAAAGAATTATAGTTGGAATTGTTAGCGGCGCATACACTTAAGTCATGAAGGGATTCATTATCCAGAAATGCTAACCCTGGTTCCGAGAACCAAATACCACAATCCATTCCCAGCAGTCAGACTTACTTCGCTAATGGGACCCAAATACTCAGGCAGAATAGGCTTGAGTACAAGAATAATTACCGAATATTCTGTGCATCCCTAACCATATCTTCGTTTATGACGTAGGCGTGTGGTAACGTTTGATAGCCCTATCGTCACTGTAGATGCAGAAAGTTCAGTAGCTGAATAATGTGGTCGTAGGGCCTAAAAATATGATCTGTGCGACGGCAACATGTTTACAAGGGAACCACTTCCACAGCGGCTCCAAGCGCGTCCACCATCGATCTGTATACGTTGGTTGTACTACGTCCGTTGGTGTAAAGGGTAAATTAAGGTCGCTGTTTCTCGAAAATAAGGTCAGTTTTTTCCAAATTTACCTAACCTAACCTAACCTAAACTAACCACATAACACCAGAAACCGCAATCAAAATCTTTAAACCTTTCTAAACTTCACGCGCCGGAATCTAGATAGGCCAGCCGTCTTGCTTGGAGCTTCTGCGGTAGTGGACCCTTTACAAGTTACCCGCTCTTCGTTTATTTTCCCGAAGAGTTTAACCACTGAATGAGTGAGAACCTGTTGGTGTTACCAGTAACTGTGCATGCTGCCTTCATGGTTTGTAACTAAATCCCAAAACCCAACAGGGTCTCGTTGAAGTAAGAGAACTTGTTGGGTAAGTTTTCTCACTGTTCAAGTAAGAGAACCTGTTGTGCAAGTTTTCTTACTTCAAGTCAGCTAACCTGTTGGGCTGATGCACTGTTGGGCTTCATTGCACTGATGTCCACAATCGTAAAAGAGAAAACACGCACAATTTCAAAATCAAAGATATTTGAACAGTACAATATCTTACAAATTTACTGTAACCCAGTCGACTTCTTTATTAGGGATACTAACAAAACAACAGAAAAACTTCATCAAGCAGACCAGTCCCATCTAACCCAAAACGTCGGCGGGCGGCATTAGAACGAAGCATAGAAAAGACAGGGAATCCCGTGGCCGCCATCTTATTTGTTTTGGAAGCCGAGACGGACGGAACAAAAAAAAAAAAAAAAGAGGCGAAACGTTTGAAGCGGAACGGGAAGAGAGCTTCCAGAGTAATTACCAGAAGTCGTAATTAGAAGTTAAAAGTAATTATATTTTTATTAGAAATTGATCACGTTGGCATTTCTAAAGGAAAAAATTATGTGCGTTTTACTTTAAAACTGCATCCATAGATCGTCGATCGCAAGTTTTTTTTTCAAGGTCAAGCGTGCGTATGCTTGAATGGCACTGACGGAGGAAATAAACAACTTGTACGCCTTCGGCATCGAAAGGCTAAATAAATGGTATTATTATGCCTGGGCCACTTCAGTTAAATTGGTTTTACATCACAAGGACTTGTGGAAATATGTTGATGGATCGGCAATAAAACCAGTGGATGAAAACCCACAACGAAGGGAATATGAAGAAGGTCTGGCAAAGTGTACGCTCACGTTAATGCTAACGATGTCACAGAATTTGCAGACAACGTACGTTCATGTTAGTGACCCTAAAGAACTGTGGGATATCCTGAAGGAAAGGTTTGCCAAAGGGACACGGCTACGTAAATTGTTTGCATTCTGTGAGTTAATTCAGTGCCGGATGAAGAAAATCGAGGATATTAACGCATATCTTCAACGAATGAGAACACTAGTGCAAGTGGCTAAAAGCGTTGATTGCCTAGGTCTGACTGAGGAGTTTGTAGTGCTGATCATGCTTGGTAACCTACCAAGTTCGTTTGATAAAGTTCTCCTGGAAACGGACTTATTCAGAGACGAAAACTACATGCCTCGAGATGTGGAGAGTTTTTTATGGGAAGAAGCACAGAAGGGTGCTACGTTGAATGAGAAGAATGGGGATGACATACGGTCATTATTTATCAAAACTCGGCGAAGTCCAAACTTCATAGACAAGAGAGGCAAGAAAAGAGCCAAGTCGAAGCACAAGGTCAAGTGTTTTGCCTGCCAAAAAGAGGGCCATTTTGCAAGAGAATGTCGGAGAAGGCAGTCCAAGCAAGATTCGACATTGGAAGACGAATCATCCTCGAAGATGGAACAAGCCAAGTCAATGTGGTTCAGTATTCCCACGTTGGCGCGACTGCAAAATAGCAGAAACCAAAGCAAGCACGAGAAGAAGGGGAAGTCGAAGCAGACTGGTAAACCGTTCATGGAAACAGTTAAGGAAAACCAGTGTCGACACGTACCACCCAAGCCAATAGTGGGGGAAGGTAAACAGTCAATAAGGAGGACTGATCCCACCACCAACACTTTCGTCAGGTACCGTGAGCGTTTGGAAGAACGTGTACAAACTGCGATTGACTGTGGGAAGAGATTGGCTCGAGGTGGTGAAACAAATTCAAGAGCTTTGGGAAAGGTTTTGGAACTGGCATTCAGAAGTCGTGGTATGGATACCACGCAACCAGTCATGGTGGACCATGAAGAGGTGCTAAGAAGTGAGAATGCCGTAACGCAGCCCGAGGATAATGTTCCTATTCATCACAAAGCAAAGGTAGTGATAGTGGGGGAAGGCCGCAACCAGATAGTAGCGGAAGATGAACGGGCCACTTCATCTACAGAGACGAGTAGAGCACCCGATTCAGAAGTTGCAGACGTGCAACAGGTTTCCGAAAGAGAGAAGGCAAAAGCTGAACAAGTCATCGCCACTGCGAAGACGAGTGGTATGCCGGGAAACCAGACAGACGTTGTAAAAGTACAACATAAACCTCAGTTATCGCCTAGATCGGCGAAGAGGCAAAAAAGAGCTCTTGCGGAAGCACAGCGAGCAGTGCAACAAGAAGCCAAGAGCGAAGGTGCAAGGAAGATAGCATCGCAGAGCGAACCATCTCCAAGGTTGGCGAAAGACTTCACAGAGAGGTACAACCTTTTGACCATCGAGTGGGTCAAGGGCGCAGACGGAAACCCGATACCACATGTTGACCACAGCGGGTACATGATGCGTTGGGCAAAGGCCCCTCCGGACAAGCAGAAGGAGATGTCTCTGCAAGATAAGGAGCTTTTCGAAGAAGTCAAGCTAATGAAGAGGTCGACAAGCAACTGTCCGGGACAGAAGTCGACAAGACCTCCAGAAGTGTCTGTCTCAGTAGTGAGGCAGACCACTCACTAGGAAGTGAGACCCCACTCAGGTTTTGCAGCCTGGCCACGAGTGGGGGTTATGTTAGGGAAAATGGCACGAACCATTTTGGCGGTTCGTGCCCAGACTGCAAAGGAGTGAGGCACGATATTGTTGCGACACGTGCAGTGTGTTGTCGCTGGGATTGGTAAACAAGATGTCGTCGTGTCAAGACGTGTGCTTCAGGAGTGGGTGTTTTTTTTTTAGGCTAGTCCACTAGATAGGGAAAGTTTTAGGCAGGGACCAAAACTGATTCTAGCGATGGACTAGTAACTCCCGGAGGCAACCAACTACAAAATGATCGGCACCCGGCCGTGTACAGCGAGTGACGTGACCGCTGGAGTTGGGGAAGACGTCTTCTGACCGCCGTTGGAAGACGGGACAACGCTCCGAATTCAAGACCACTGGAATACTTTGCGAAGGTAAATAAATCTGCAAATGCAGTCGAGATTTATCCTTTCACTCCGGTATGTTGGGCTGTTGCTCCACTTGTCCCTTATCATCTTGCTGAACTCTTCACGCAGTAAATAGTGGATTAGAGGCTCCTGGATATTTATCAGCACGGACTTCTCTTGGACGCGGTGTTGAATACCCAGGGATTCTGGACTTAGCAAATGTGTATCTATGTCTACGTCTGTATATGGTGGACTGTGATGCCGTTTGTGTCTGGCATGTGTTGGTTGACTCTCGCTTGTATACTCTTTTCCTAGTCTCCCCAATATTCAATACTTGCTGCGTGGCGAGTACAGCAAAGTGCTAAGGGAAAAGTGGAGCTACGACCCAACAAATACTGGAGACCCCGCAAACTGCCGAATTTAAAGGACTCTGTCATCTGCTGACGAAATTGTTCTGTCTACTTGTGAGTGTGCCTGACGAAGATTGTCGGCCGAGAAACATCTTCGGTGGAATTGACTATCGTAAATTTGCAAGATATTGTACTGTTCAAATGTTTTTGATTATGAAAGTGTATGCGTTTTCTTCTTTTACGATGTCTTCCAACGTTCAAGGTAAAGTTCACAACATTTTTAGAAATGGCCAGGGTGGATTGATGTAAATCAAGCCGATTTTAATGAGTGATTTGAATCAAACGATTTTTATTAATATTAATCACTTCGATTTAAATCAATAATTTTACCTTCCTTTAAATGTTTCAAGTAATTACATCCTACAAAATGTCTGGTTTAAGTTTTAGTTTCTCTTATGATCTGTGTTGTCGAACAGCTGCTTACAGCGACACCCTCTTCTCCAGATGTGGAGAGGTGGTTTACAGTATTGGGTAGGCCTATGTTCACACAAAAATACCCAACCTCCCGGAAACACTCCAGAGTGGAAAACTTTTTCTTTCCTCGGAAAATACTCAACAAAAATACAAGTCAGTCGTATGGATGGCACTGACTTAACTGAAGACTGATCAATTGTCAACATGAAGTTAGAGCAGTTCTTTTTACCAGTATCTTACCTTACGGCCTGCTATATTATCAGCTGTAATGTTTATTAAAACTGACCTTAGAATTCGAAACCAAAAATCTAAATTTGGCAAAAACTATAGTCATTTTCTAGGCCTTACCTCTGTAAACATTCACTTAAACGGCATCCACAAATTACCACTGAAAAACATAGGTAAAAAAAAATACTAATTTAAATTTTAAAAAGCCTGATGTAAAATAAAAAAAAATGTGATTTTTTGAAAAGATCGCGATTTTTATCCACCCTGGAGATGGCCACAATTAGTGGGTTATGATGTGATTGCTAAGCTTGACTAGCGGTGGGGCTTGACATATAATGTGTATAGATCAGTGACATTCTCACTAACGCGTCGTCTGCACGATGGTAGCCACACCATGTAACGTTCATTTTTAAATTTGTGCTTCGTTGCGTACTGTTATGAAGAATGTGAACAGCCTTAAAATTTCACCGAAAATTTAACAGGGAACTTTGGTGGTTCTTGTTGAACTAGTGGAATTTTCCCAATGGTGGTAATGTGTAATTCTTCTTCGTGATGTTGCGAATAAGCCACTGTAAACGGCAGTTGCCGATCTTTCAATGAAGAGGCGCCCCTTTGGCCCACTATCTGTGAATCTGCGTTTTATAAACCAATACAGTCTATTTATAGCTAGGGGGAAAGGTATGGAGATTGCAACCAACAGTGAATAGCATGCATCCATAAGGCCGAAGTTTTACAGACTTGGATGGTAATATTTGTTTCTGATGAATGCGTTTTTAAGGAACTTGCTGGAAAACTGAAACTTAAATGCCCAAAACTAGTCTATCCGTAATAACGACTCTTTCCAGTCATGAACAAATTGGTGTGCGGTATGAAAGAAATAATGAGTGCACGGTATGCTTTTAGGGTATTCGAAGATGTTGTTTTAAAGGATAGTAATAATATTTGCAGGATGACAAGACAGAAATTGTCGCCAATGATGCCGGTGATAGAACAACTCCTGCTATTGTTGCTTGCAGTGGAAAGGAAAAGGTAAATCTAATTTTTATATGTTCCAACACCAGCAAACTTAGCAATAATATCTTTGGATCCAAATTGAAGTGCTCTGGTGTGAAAGCAGTGGTGGTAGTTTAAAATTAAAGAGAAAGGGCATAAGCTTGGCTGATATGTTTGATAAGTTTTTCCCTACAAGTGAGTTGAAAGCCTTAATTTTTGTTTGGTTTGCCAGTCCTGGCCTGGTCAAAACAATATAGTTCCTGAATGCAGTCTTTAAAAGGTTAAACGGTATCGGGAGCTAATAAATGGGGGAGTGTCCATGTGCAGCTATTGCTTCATATTTCATCCCTTGTCATAAGGTCGGCTGGGAGAGAAGTTGTGGGTTTCTTTTCCCTTCTCCAGGCCAGTTGATTCATTTTTTCGAAAAGAGCAGGGGCTATCACCCCCCCCCCTTCCCCTCCTGTGCACGCCAGTGATTTTAACCAGCTCGAAACGAGCTTTCCTGTGGCTTAGGCCCTACACTTCAAGACTAACTCAAACGACTTTAAAGTTGGGCTATTTAGCGAAAACTAAACATCAAATGTGTGATGAGGATGAAAAAATAGTGTAGTAGCGTTATATTCTGTTTTTTTTTTACTCCTTTTTACACCCCCCCTCCCCCCACGGCTATACTATTTTAACAATAGAGGTTCAGTCTTGCATAAGAAAATGTTTATATATTTCGTGTCTTGGTGGAGATCATTACGATATTGCTGCCAGGTTGCGTAGCCTTTTTTTTTTGGAACAAGTTGCAAATCTTTTAAAATGTTCAGAAAAAAGTGTAGGCCTACTAAAAAATTATTGTCTCAAATACCACCATGTCAGACTTGTCTGGCGGTGGTTCCCTGCCCCCCTTCCCCCTTTCCCCCCCCCCCCCCCCCCCACACACACACACACATACACACACACACACACACACCAAAAAAAAAACTAGAGCCATCGCTGTCTAACTTGAAGAGCTACTTTTTTCCAGCTGCTGCCATGGGATCAAGTTTAAAGAGATTTTTGTTAAATTGGCTTTGGTATCCTAGATTTAAGAATGCTCTTGAAACGAGTAAGCTTTTATCACATTTACTGTTATTAAGCCCTGATATTATGCCGAAGGGTTCCTTATTTTTACCTACTTTTTAGTGAAAAATTCCTTATATTTCCTTATTCATGACTTAACAAAATTCCTTATTTCCTACTTCCCCCCCCCCCCCAACCCGCTACGACCCCTGGATATTTCAAAATTACCAATACTGATATACACGTATACAGGGTCGCCCATAAAAAAATGCTCCACCTGAAATTGTTTTAAGTCCAGCATTTTTTCTCAGATTTTGTCGCAGATAGGGAGCATTTTCTGGACCCAAAATTCAATCCTGATTCCGGTAAAGTGGGTCCTATTTTTCGAAATGTTTTTTTTTTTTTAACTTAGAAAAAGTAACTACAGAGTGGTCCACAAAAAATTGACGACCCAATATTTTCTCAAGTCAACTTTTCTAGTTAGCACCCCTGAAAACCAGGATAGGACAAATCAAATCTAATGAAAAGGGAAGATTTCTGCCCTCTCCTGGGTCTGAGGGATGCTAACTAGAAAAGTTGGACTAAAAAATCTTAGGTCGTCAGTTTTTTGTGGCCCACCCTGTATAGTTAAACCTCGTTATAACAATAACTCTTACCACAATGAACTGTTACGACAATGTTATTTTCTAAGCTCTTTAAGCAACAATACTAGAAAAGTGACTGTTTATAACAATAAACCTGACATAACCCTTCGACATCGTTATAAAGAGGATTCACTGTACTTTCCTTCAATGATGCACTGTAGGCTACTGACTACCTGAAAATATTTTTAAGTCAAATGTAGCCAAAAAATATAGAACGCAGATTTTCGGATCAAATATGCGAATTGTATTAAAAAATGATGTCCCCACGTCCACCTTTATCAGGCCTTATGAAAAAAAAAGCCCTTGTTAGCACCCTCCAGAACCGTGAAGGAACAAACGATTTCAAATGAAACCGGAATAGTTTTGAAAGTCCAAAATAACTTCCAAATGTACGTAAGTTAATCATTAAACATTACGCAGCAGACAGAGTGCAGAGTGTTGGATTGAGGTGCCAGTCTGCAGCAGACCCCCCGTCCCCCACACCTCCCAGCACCCAGGCCCCCGGGGGGCGGAGAGACACTGACTTTTCAACCCACACCAACAACTCAATGGAATATGATTGTGTGTATGATAGCTTTTGAGATGTCGTTTAAGCTGATATTTTTTAAGCGTTGTTGCTCGATTCCGAAGTTCTCCTTTGACAAACAAGGGAAATGAGAAACTGCCCTTTCACCCAACAACAGGGAATGCTCTCTATTGCCTTATTCCAAACTGCCTTATCACCGTTCAAGGAAAACGCACATGACGATTACCCCTTCACCGAACAAGAACGTCCAATAATGATGCTTTATCGTACGCATGCAACTGTACTGTTAGTTTCATGGTTAAGTATCGGATAATGACCGAAAATCTTGAACGTTCGTCTAACAATAGCCTCTGGACGCTAATGCAGTATAGGATATTGCCTAAAACTAATGTGCCATTGTACATTTTGTACGATTGCCCGTAGGTTCGGGTAATATCCTGTAGTTAATCATATGCCATTGAGTTCTTGACGTGGGCTGAAAAGTCAATATGTTGTGGGGAGAGGGTGGCTGCACACTAGCGCCTAAATTCAATACTCTGTCCGCTGCATAATGTTTAATGTTTAACTTAATCGTACATTTGGAATTTCAAAACTATTCCGGTTTCATTTGAAATCCTCGTCCCTTTACGGTTCTGACAGGAGCTAATAACAAGTTATTTTTTATTTTATATATGGCCTGATAAAGGGTGAACATGGGAACAACATCATTTGACTCAAATTTATACGTTCGATCCACAAATCCAGGTTCTGTTTTTTGTATTTTTTTGGCCAAATTTGACTTAAAAACATTTTGATGTAATTAGTGCAGTGCATCGTGGCTACACTGAACGAAAGTAGAAATTTTTTCAAGTTTAATTGGACCCACTTTTCGGAATCAGGATTGAATTTTGGATCCAGAAAAGTGGTCCTAGCCTATTTGCACTTTTTTCAAAAACTTAAAAAACAAAAACAATTTGGACTTTGAAAAATTTCAGGTGGAGTGTTTTTTATGGACCACCCTGTATTGATCCTCTTTAACATTGTATGTATTTACAAGTGGTTTCAACTTGCAGTCACTTTGAATGTTCTGGCCTTTGTGGTCTGGTAGAGAAGCTTGCCAAGCTATGGTTGAATGTTACATATTTCCTTTAGTATCCTACCCTATCTTTAGTTGACGACGTGTGTTTTTTGTTATGTTATGACACGGTATGCCTGTGACGTGTCAAGCATTTGTAATTTAGCCTGCTTAATCCAAAGAGAAACTTATATGGATACATTGGAATTGTTTCCGTACAACAGTCTGTTGGAATTCCTGCAAGGCAAGGGCTGATCCGAAATGCTGCCAATACAATATGTCGAGTGAAGAATCTCGTAGGAAAGGGTTTTGATGATGAAGAGGTTCAAGCTTACATCAAGAGATCTCCTTGCAAGGTATGTAGCATGAATCATCTATTTTTTAATCTAACAATAATTTGTGAAATATTTTGTGTAACAAAATCATCCAAGATAAGCTAAAGATCGGTCTGAAGTATAGTTACAGCCATTAAGTATAATCGTTTTTTTAGGTTGGTAAGCTTGCATCTCGAAAAATATTACTCTTAAATTCAGTAAAACCTTAATTTGTAACGCAAGTTGTCAAAACGGATATTTCATGGTAGTCTAGTGCACAAATTTAAGAACAGTAATTAAAATAGAGTAATGTGTTTTTGGGGTAGTGCCCTTTCATAGGTAAAAATTAAATGGCACCATTACCTCTACATCGTTCTAATCACGATTCAGGAACTTAATCAGAAATGAAAGACATGACATGATATGAAACAGACATCAAATTTTGAAACTTGACACTTAAAATTGTACATAAAAGCGTGAGTCAGTCTTTCAATTGACGGTTGGGTGGTACTGTTACACAAACTCAGCCTATACGTAAACCTTATGAGTATTCATGGCTTTTTTCCCTTACGAAATGAGCAAGCCTAATTAATCTTATAATCCCGAATATAAGACAATATATTTTTTCGAATTTGTGCCATTAAAACTGAATCTTTGTCTTATATTTGCGTCCAAATTCGAACTCGCCCATATCTTGACCGATTTTGAAGTTTGACTACCCCATTTGAATCTTTTTTTCGAGAGCTATCCATTGGTGGTAATGAGAAGATATAGCTCAAATAGTTTTTGAATTATTTAGCAAAAACTAAATTGAATTGGATCCTACAAATTATTATGGACTCCACAATTAAAAAAAAAACGTATAATGATGAAAAATATGATTCTGAATCGTCATTGGATGAACTATGCTATGGTTTCAATTATATTGTCACTAGCACACTCTTGGATGAAAACCGTCCGCCTTATAATCGTGCCTGTTTATTTTTGTTGAATTTATGATCCCAAAACGATTATTCGTCGTATATTTGAGCCACTTTACAATCGAGCCGGTACGGTAGCATTTCTATCAAGTCTGTTCAGCAGCAATAGGAGCAAAAGCAACGCGTGCACGTTCATGCATGCGCTAACAGCCCTACAAATAATGACATCACTACTTGTCGGCTACCATTAGTAGCCAGAGCGCAGTAACAGTAATATTCTTTGTTCTTAGGAGGATTTTTACTCTTGTTTTGAATGACATAGTCCGATTAAAGTACCTGTTCTTTTTTCGGAAATTTAAACTGGCGGTGAGGGCCAGTAAATTTTGTCAATAACTGGCCGTCCAAAAAAATATTGTACGATGGTTTTCAGTGCTAATTTTACACCCGGTGGGTTTTTTTTGTTTTTTTTTTGTGCGCTATCTTACAGCATTTTTATGATTTTCATTTCAGTTAATTTTAGATAAAGAAGAACTTAAATTTGAATTGGATGATGGTAATGGTAAAAAACAGTTAATCAGCGTTCATGAAGTACTTGTTCTGCTTTATTCCAAAACTATGGGTAAGTCTAGGGGCTTTATAATTAGTTTTCTTTCCGTTTATTTTTTACACGTGCTGCTTAACCCCATGTTGCATACGGTTACCTGCAGGTAACAGCTGACTAAACGGGAAAAAACTAAGTCCCAACTCGCACTGCAAGCTTTGTGAGGGGTCCCCGGGGACCCCGAGCAAAGCGAGCAGCAACAGCCTAGTGGTCAGCGT